>PVKM010007522.1:0-41281 GCA_004027735.1 Carollia perspicillata | reverse complement strand
GTTGCAGCCAATGAGACATGAGAAGGGGCTTCTAAAACAGGCTTCTTCAGTCATATGGAAGAATTGACCCTTTTCTGCTTCTGGACAGAGCTGTACTTGGCAGTGTAGCAGCCATCCTGTAACCAATGTACAAAAGAGCACAAAATATAAAACACAGAAAATGTAACTAGAGTCCTGTCAAACTATGTGTGGAACTGCCATATCTTTGGATTTCTTGCTTTCTTTTTACTGAAGTCTTTTTAAATGGGGATTCTTTTGTTATTTGCAGGTAGTGTCATCTTAACCAATAGACAAAAAAAATTGGCCCAGGTTCCTCAAATGAGAAAAACTGCTTTAGCTAACTTAATAAGTATTTGTACAGAAAATGTAACTATTCGCTATATAAACCCAAGAAGCAAGCCATTTAATTAAGAACCACCAGAAGAATTTTTGAAGAAATTTAGCAAGCTAAAAACTTTGAAAATGGATAATTATAAAATTAGCTCACTGGAGTACTAAAACTATTTCATCATGGGCAATTAATTATATTTGTCTAGTAAAAGCTAACTACAATTTATCATGAATATTTTTCAGAAAGGGAATTTGTTTTCACAGACTTTTTCTTTTGCTAACTAAAAGACTGTAAAATACATTATGAATTTTCAAAGAATTAAAATGTAATAAAATGTATTTGGCATAACCCTTGGCTAAAATCAACATTTTAAAATGACTTACAATAAGAATGATGATCATCATTTTTAACCCGAAGATGCCAGGAGATTAGGTTGAATTTATACCCATCTTATTAAATAGCTTAAAGGTAGTTTTCTGAATAAATCCTAGAGATAAATCTACTAGCGGGGTATTTATCTTATTCTCATAAAAGTAGCTGATAGAATGCACACCAAATTGAGTTACTTCCTCTTATTAGTAATGAACATGACTATGATTTGTAAAAGCAATCATATCTTGTGAATTTGAGATGTAGGTATTCTAGCATTTTATTATTAAAATGTGAAGGAGCCCTGGCTGGTGTGGCTCAGTGGACTGAGTGGCAGCCTGTCAATTCCCGGTCAGGGTACGTGCCCAGGTTGCAGACCAGGTCCGTGGTTGGTCGTGTGCGAGAGAGGCAACCAACTGATCGATGCTTCTCTTGCACATCAGTCTCTCTCCTTCTCTTCCTCCTTCCCTTCCCCTCTCCCTAAAAGCATATAAATAAAATCTTTTTAAAAAAATGTGAATGAGAGGTAGATAACCAAGGAAGATTTTTCTAAATAACCCATCAGTACACAGTCCTTGGATATTTTATCCTTAGCTGATCCCTTCTTAAGAATAATAAAATAGCCCTGACTGATGTGGCTCAGTGGGTTGGGCATCATCTCACAAACCCGAAGGTTGCTGTTTCAATTCCCGGTCAGAGCACATGCCTGGGTTGCAGGCCAGGTCCTGGGTTGGGGGAGGGCAAGAGGCAACGATATATATTTCTTTTGCACATTGATGTTTTTCTCCCTTCCTTTTCCTCTCTCTAAAAATAATTTTTAAAAAATTCTAAAAAAATTAATTCAATACCCTGGATTACTTTTACACTTTTATAATTCTAATCTTGTATTTTCTGTTTGGTTTTTAAACCTCTATTTTGATGTATAATATACATGAAACAAACTGTATTATTCTCAGTGCACCATTCAGTGCAGGTAGAAAAAGGTGTCTGTGTAACCACCAGCACAGTCAAGATAGAGAATATTTCCACCACTCTCCAAAGTTCCTCGCACCCTTTCCCAGTCACAGTTTGGTACCCCGGGCCCCAGGCATCCGCTGTTCTGTCTGTCCTGCAGATGCATGTAGATGGAGTCTGATAGCATGTAACATTTTACTTCTGGCTTCTTTTTATCACAGTGTTTGTTCCTTTTTATTGCTGAAGAGTATTCATTGGTACGAATATTTTACAATTTGTTTATCCATTCACTTTATTGATAGACATTTTTGGGTTGTTTCTAGTTTGGGGCTATCAGAAATAAAGCTATTCTGAACATTCACCTAGAAGTCTTTGTGTTGATATGTCTTATTTCTCTTGAGTAAATATAACAGGTCTTCAAATAACATACTTTTATTCAACATTATAACATGGATGAGATGCACTAAGAACTTACCTCTTGTTTATATCAATTAGCCTACGGTAAAACTGGTTTCATTATATGCAGTTTTGCTTAAAGTCCCTGGACCTATCAGTAGCATTAAGTGAGGGTTCACTGTACCTGGAACGTGTAATAAGTATGTGTTTCTTGATAAGAAGTTGCTAGACTCACTTGTAAAATGCCTGTATCATTTTGCACTCTCATTAGCTATATGGGAGACTTTCAGTAGCTCCAGACTTTCACTATTTACAATATTTACAATACCCAGATTTACAATATTTAGTATTATCGGTCTTTTTAAATTTTAGCCATTCTAATGTATGTGTTGTGATAATTCAGTGTGGATTTAATTTGCATTCTGTAATGATTAATAATGTTGGGCATCTATTTATGTGCTTATCATCAATTTCTATGTCTAGATTTTCCTCAGGTTTAAAAACACCTGAGAAGGTCTATCTTGTATTTATATCGAAGAGCCATACATGAGTAATTCCCCAAATACTTATGTGGTTTTCCAGTGATAGCAGAGAAAAGCCATTATAATGAAATGCACTTGTAAACAAATACCAGGGAATATCTGCTTCTTGTCTGAGTCAGCCCTGCCACACGCAGAGCGCCCCCTTCCTGCTGACTTGCAGGCATTCTCCTCCTCCCGGTTCCTCAACTCCCTGCGCCAGTTCTGGTCCAGCGATCAGTGATCTAGCTTCCCGTACCCTCTTTTCTCTGTCACACAGCTTACCTTCTTTCTCTTAAACCACATGCGTAGTAGAGAACAAGTAAGAAACCCATGACGATATCCATGAATTAGTGAGTTTGAAGTTTTTAGAACACAAGAACAAGAGTTCTCAAACTTCAGCCAGCCTAGAATTCATCTGGAGACATTTGTCAAAATTCAAACTCCCAGGCCCCACACTAAAGAGATTCCTAATTTGGGGGAAAAGGGAAGGGATAACAGGAACAAGTATAAAGGACACATGGACAAAAACTAAGGGGGGTGGAAATGGGAAGGAGGTGGGGAGCACTGGGGGCGTGGACTGGGATGGGAGTAAAAGACAGAAAACTGTACTTGAACAACAACTAAAATACAAATTAAAAAAGAAATTCCTAATTCAATAGGCTTGGTGCAGGGCCCAGACGCCTGAACGTTTGACGTAGAGCCCAGCTCATCCTGACACAAGTGTTCTGTGGATCATCCTGTGGACACACTGCGGACCTTTGCCTGCAGTAAGTGGTATATGTTGCCTTCAGGGAATGAAAGGAAGTATTCTGTTCCCATGCATTTTTCCAAAGTGAGGTGTACAAACCCCAAGAGACTGGGCAAAACAACCCACTGAGGTAGGAACAGGATATTAGAATTATCCTTTTACCTTAAAAAACCTGCTTTATCAATGTTAAATAAAAGATGGACATGGGAGAGAGAGAATGAAGATCAGAAAATAGACACCAGTGATAGAGGAAGTCAGAGGAAAGATAACTGAGTGGTAAATGATTTAGCAGACCAGCAATGTCAAAACTTAAGCTAGCAGGGTAAACTTGCCCTGTAGTGCAGAACCCCAGAAAGGCTCAGAAATTTGAGCCACCGGTTACCTCTAACAAGTGCAGCTAAAAACAAGTTGACTGTTTCTATGAAAAACAGTTAAACCCCCAAACCCTTTCCCGACATCAAGCATTCAAGGCACCTAGATTTCTGCCATCGGAAGAGAAGACGAGATTTGTTCTGTACAAAATCTACATCAGAGGAACTCTGGCATCAGAAGCACCAGGCAGATCAGAGTGTGATGGTATCTTACTAAAAAGAGGGAAATTAAATAAAATCTACGAGTGGAAAATGCAACTATTAGCCAGCCCCCTTCACCACTTGGCTATTAACTCTCAAATTGGTAGATTCTGTGTGGTGAAACTAATCAGCCCTGGAGAAAAAATATACAGACACTGACAATTAGGGACCTTCCCCAACCTCCAAGATAAGGCCCAGTCTTTAAAGCACTCCCTGATGAAATCCAACCTTCTGTAGGCACACCTGCGCTCAAGAGCTTTTCAATCAGCTTTTAGCTCTTCACTTTAAATATTTATGGAGGATTAACTCATCTTTAGGAAAAGCCTGTAACAGGAAAGAACAAAAACAAACACTCAAATGAAATAACCAAGTACTTAGAGAAAACAGACACCGCCCAGGAAGCAGAAGTTAAAAAAAAAGTTCATTGGACTGGAAGGTAAAGATAAGGAAATCTGTCAAATTAAAAAAAAGGAGTTCAGAAGACCCAACAACTCAGAGTAGAAGAGTTCCATAAAATTAGAATGGAAAAAGTACAGAATGTGAAAATTTGCAAAAAAAAAAATGACTCATACGAGAAGCAGGAGACCTTTTAGTCTGAGTATCTAGCACATCTTGGAAAAACTTTTGAACTCTGAGAACAAAGAGAGGATTTTAAATGTTCTCAGAGAGGCAACATTAAAAGCAGGTCATCTCCTAAAGATCAGGTGTGGTACCCGACTCCTCAACTGCAACACTGGAGACCCACAAGGAGCCATGGAGTCACACCTCCAGTGCTGAGTGGAAGGAGTCGTTTCCCCAAATCTCAAAACATTTATCTCCCATGTTCTCTTTCTCAAAAAGCCACTGGAATGTGTGCAAGATAAAGTAAATGAAGAAAGAGGAACACTAGGGAACAAAGAGCAAAGGCTCCAACAGAGGGGAGGGGGAAAGAGAAGCACCCTCCAGGCTGGTAGGGAAGGGAGGTGCCAGGACAGAGGTCAAAGGAACAAACAGTTCAAACTGGAGGAGAGGACAGGAGTCTTTTTCACTTTCTCATTCATTACATTATCTTTCTCATTGTTCTCCATCACCACTGAAATCCCATGCTATTAGTGTAGTACATATAAAATGATGCAGAAAACAAATATACATATGTATATATTAAATTATCAACTGCTGAGAAAAAATAAATATCTCTCATAAAAGCAATACTATTCTGGATAATACAAAAATCCACACAGTTCACTACCACGTCTCTGACAAAGATTCTGAGAGATAAGTGAGGAAATCCACCACAATGCTAACCTTAAAAAGTTATGTATCTAGAACAGATATTTTCAGCTTCTATTTACTTTACACCTTGTGCCCACGAAGTTTTCTTTATACCCTTTTCAACCCACGGACAGATATGTTTAGCATGTACCCAACAGTGATGTATGATTACTAAAACCATGACAACTAATTCTAAAACCATCTGATTCATGTTTCGAAGAATGGCTACCATAGTTCTGGTAGTCCAAAGTTTAGTGAATAATTATGTCGCTGTGGCCCTCATTTCAAAGTTCTTACTTACTGAACCTCCTAAAACAAATGGATTTCTTTTTGATTTTGCATTTATGACTGAAATTCAGTCATTTCCCCTTGGCTTCATTCTGAGCTCAGAGGAGACTTTTAGCCTTTACTTTAACTACCTTATCTTACCAACCATCTTCAATAATTCTCTTCTTATCCCACTGTAATAACCTTCACTGTACTAGAGTCCTTTACATTCTACTGCCTTCTCACATTACTCAGTTATATAAAAATTCTAAGTAACCTAAATTACTGCTTAAAACTTTTAGTAATCTAAAAATAGCTTTTAGTCCCAATATTCCTAATGTGCTATCATAGAAAGGAAAATGATTTGTATTCCTCCTATGAGTATCCCACCTTTTTGTACCTATTACTAATTTGGTATTACATCTATAAATAGAGCATTACCCTGTGATTATCAACAAAGCTTTCAAAATTTAAATTTTTATTTACCAACTAATTCCCTAGCCTTACTTTTTTCCCTCCAAAAGGTTCTACGACACCCAAGGCCTCCTTTCTTTTACCTCATTCTTTTTTTGTTCCCTTTACCTCATTCTTAAAAGTGACAATTGGACAAATATTTACAAATACAGTTATACTGACTCATTCCCTGAGTTTTATAAATTGTAAAATTTCTTTAAATTCTACAAACTGTAAGAAGAGAAAAATAAGCTGAAGAGTTTCTTGATCATTCAGTTTTAAATAAATTGATGTCTATAGCCAAAAAGCAAAATAGCAGTGACATTTTTATTTACACTCAACCTTTCATCAAAGAACATGTAATCTGTGACTATTACCCCAATTTTATCACCAAGGCACAGAATTACAGAGACTGACCTGAAGAGAACTCAGGAGGTTACTACTCTAGCTTTCTGTCTCCAAGAATGACTGCATTTGAACAATGCTTGACATAGGTCCATCTTCTCTATTGCTCAAAAGCTCCAGGGAAGATGGTTACAACCTGCCTTAGCAATTTGCTCTGCTGTGTAACATCCCTTGTTTTACTTATAATCCAAACCTATAGATAAAAAGGAAATCAAACCTGGTTTCCCAGCTTCTCAGTAAATGCTCTTACCCAGTTGTGGTTATGATACACCACAAAAATAAGGAAATGAGGAAAAAAGATATTTAGTAACAAAAATTTCCAGCATCTAGTTAACTAGTCACCTGTTTCAAGCAATAATTATTTTAAAAATAATCTGCTATAGCAAAATGATTTATACCTGTCTTGATTTTGTAATAAATGTTTCCAATTAGTAAGAAAAATAATTTCTATCTATTAGATGTATACTTATGAGTACTAAATATAAGAATGATAAATATTTATTAGGAACTCTCTGAGTGCCAGGCATTGCTGTCTCTGAATAATACCACATTGAATCCTCATACCAATTCTGTGAGACAGGCATTATTGTTACGCCATTTTTTAGATGAAGAAATTGAGGCTCAGAGAAGGTAAGTTATCCAAGGTCTCAGAGTGAAAGATGAAGCCAGGATTAAAGCCTAAACAGTTTCATTATCTTTTAATCTCTAATAAATATTTAATAAGTAGTAGCATTATTACTAGGCTGTTTTAAGATTGGTTCAAAAATTCTTATCTGTAAGAAAAGGTTTTTTTCACAGTCTCATTCATTAGTTCCTCCTTTTTTAATACAAACAATGATCTGAAAGATATAAGCACCTTCTAAAAAATATGCACTTATATAACAAGTAACACTTTACAATTTGCTTTTTTAAGTGTGCTTGATCATTACATGATTTGTCTTAGACCTATCAGATTTTTTAAAAAATATATATATGTATACTTTAACTGAATCTTAGTTATTTTGGACTTTACTAATTTTGTCAAGAAATGGGTGCTTCTAAGTCTTATTTATTTGCAGATTTGAGTTTTGAAGCTAAGTTAGATTGGCTTCCATCTAAATACTCTATGAAATATTGTAACCGACTAGAATGTTTCACCAAATGTGAACGTAACTTTTACTAGGTAAATAACCAACCATGTTAGCCACCTGATTTCCTGAAATATTGTTGCTTTATAAGGTAATTTATATTGTTATTACAATAAGTATACTTCTAAACAGCTAAATTTTTGCATTCTATTATAATGCCTTCTTAATATTTCAGTTTTTTACTTGACATTGATATTTAGAAGGAAAAAACAGCACATTTCAAAAGCCATTACAACTTTGAAATGTAATTTATACTCCAATCTTTGGTACAGAATTACCTTTTTCATCGTCTCCTTTCCCACTGCCATCTCATGGCCGTCGTGCCCTAGGCCGTTCTTAAAGAACAGAATTCGGACCGAGGTCTTCCCTGTAAGTTTCTTCATTCTGTTAGAAAGAACAGGCTTGGTTTTCCGTCTTTCAACTTCAGTAGGAAACATCAGCCCATTCATTGTCCAAGTTACTTTCTTCATTAACAACAGATGGTCTAGAAGAGAATTTTTTTTTAAGTCAAGTCAATATTTGGCTTCAAAATTAAAAATGGACACATCATGCTTCCCCTCCCCCTGTTCCCAATATCACATACACTGGCCAGTCTCCATTCAGATGCTGGTTTTCTGAAATGCTACCACCAGCTTCCCACTAACCGTGACATAAGCTGTAGCAAGCTGTCTGCTCTGATAGCCTGCATAAATCATCATTTCTGAAGGGAACAGATGTTCAGGGTATGAAAGAGTAATACCACAATTTAGTCCTAATTAAAATTCACCTTAGCATGCCTCTATCACTGATCAGACGCACTGGGCTGAGAGGGTCCAGTGAAAGGGTCCAAGGTCCTTTGCTCGCTACACAACAGCAGGGGTCCTGAACTTTTGTGTTCGTTAGGGTTGGAGAATGCACTTTTCTCTTTAATATAATTTATTATCCATGTTGCTTTAAAGATGATCACTTCCAAATAGTAATCTTATACATAATTCTTCCCTTGCAACTAGAACAAAGGTGCCTTTTAGGACATTTTTGGTGAAAGATTCAAACTATTTCACTAAAAATGAAAATTAGTTTTCAATTAACAGTTTACTTTGACCTGTACATTTTCAAAGATGTGTGCAGGAATTTAAGTTTCAAAACTCCCACCAGCATTAATGGGAGAGCAACTAAATTCCTATGTATGACTTTGAAAATGTGAGGGTAAGAAACGAAGGGTGGTATGTGGCATGTATGTTGCTGTCAGCATTCCTTTCTCTTCAACAGGCTTCACTTCATAAGTAAATAATTTGCACCTGAGTTATTTATTTTACTTGTGCTTTCAATTTATTTTAGATTGTATTTCATTTTCACAGAAATACAAAAATGCAATGATAGCTCTCATCTGTTCTTCATACATCCTAATGAGAGGAATAAAATGTATTTGTATATAACAGAAAAAATAGCAGCATTTGCTTGTCCAAAATTTCCAAATCACACTTCTCTACTAGCACTTACCTTGAAAGCGCATGGCCTCTTTGAACTGGAAGTAGTACTTTACACAAAATCTACTAGTGTTGATATGAAATACAATCAAGTCACTGTAAATAATCTTCAAGTCTGAGAATGGCTACATTAAATATTTAAAAATAAACACACTTGTCTTTCTGGACCTCTCTCTTGATTTTTCGGTGTCTTTCTCTCACACGCATACTCACACCCATGTACTTGCATGCACGCATGCCCTGCAGGCAGACATACGAGGAAAACTTAAAGAATAAATAAATGAAACTAAACTATAGATACGCTTAAGCCTTCAAGAAGACAAAACATTTTTTACAGATATTCATTATTCTATCTTGTCATTTTGTAATCTAAAATTGGTAGGAACTAGGATTAGAATTATAAGCTGGAAGTTAATGAGTTTATACATGCCCAAAAGAACTGAAAACAGGTACTTCACTAAATAACATGCACACACATGTTCAAAACACCACTACTCACAACGGCCAAGGTGGAAACCAAATATCCACTGGTGAACAAATGAATAAACAAATTGAATTTAAAAATATGAAAATTTGCATACACATATAAGCAATGGAGTATCATTTAACAGTAAAAAAACAGACACATGGTACAATGCAGATGAATCTCAAAACATGCTGAATCAAAGACAAAAAACATAAAAGCTAATACACTAATTCTTTTTATATAAGATATTCAGAAGAGAATACAGACAGGTGGTTTCCAGGGGCTAGGAAAGTGAAGGAATGAGGAGAAATTTAATAGGGAAGAGGTTTTATGTTGGAATGAGGGAAATGTTTTGCAGCTGCGCAGAGGCGGCGGTTGTACAACACTGTGAATGTATTAAATGCCACTGAATTATTGGCTTTAAACTGATTAAATTTTTATGTGCGTTTCATAACAATATATAAAGGAGGAAGAGGAGGAGGAGGGGGGAAACTACTAGAGCCTCTGAAAATAAAATTTAAAAATCTCTCACTGGGGAATAAAAGTTCACGAATTCTTGTGGTTTGATAGAAGTTTACCCATAATCTGAATAGTGAAAAGGTCATAAACCTTAAAACTATGTTTGAATCTCGGCTCTGTTACTTAGTGGCCCTAGATGAGTTATCCCACCCTACATCTCTGAGCATCTACACCATCTACAAAATATCGAGTGAGTACCATTCCACAACCTGATGAGACCAATATTTTATGCGAAAGTACCTAACCTGCGGAAGTTATTCCATAAATAGTTGCTTCTTCCCCCATGTCCTTGAACTCCTACGCTGATTATGAAACATTAGAGTATATTAATCATTACAGTAGTCAGGGTCCAACCAGAAAAAGAGCCTACTAGGAGCATTTGGGCAGAAGGGACTGACTACAGAGAACTGGTTAACCAGGTGATGGAGCAAGACCGAGAAGCAACCAGTGGACAGTGAGGCGACCCAAGATTAGCAACAGCAGGAAACCAAGGCCAGAGGGAGGAGATACAGGGCCCAGATTTAGAGAATCTTGCCCAAAAGGACTTTCTCTCCTTTTATTACTTAGAAGAGGGCCAGGATTAGAGTGAGGCAAGTGAAGGGCCCAAAATTCAAGGCAGTGCAAGTAGACGACCCTCAGAGTGAGCGTCTCCTTAGATTCTGTCCCATAGGTGCTCCCCTCTCTCACCCTAGTGCCAGCCGTGGCCTTGACTATCTCTTTTATATGTAAAACTCCTTAAATTCCATTACAAATTATGCTATTAGCAAGATGCTGTTTTACACGGTTTATAGGTATTGACTCATGTAGTCCTTTCAGCAATTTTATGAGGTAGATACTATCATTACCCTCATTTATAGGTGAGGAAATCGAGGCACAGACAACCTGCCCAGCATCTTGCAGCTAGTTCATGGCAGCACTGGATTGTGAATTTGGTTCTAGAAACTGTGCCCCTACTCACTGTGCTATTCTGTCTCTACCACGTATTTTCTGCCATTATCTCAAATTCAATAAACCTAAAATTTCACATCTTTTCTCACAAATTGATACGCACTTCACATTTCTTATTTCTATCACTGTTATCCATTAACTCAGAGAGATCTTGAACCATAACTCCTATTAACTTTTCTGCAGCCAATTGCTTATTCATTCAATGATACTTGTTGGGTGTCCACTCATGTACCAGGGTGACAGCTGTGAACAGGACAGAATAGCTTGTGCAGATCACAACCTCTTGGGGTGAGGCAGACTGTGAAAGGTCCCTCCAAGAGCTGACATCTGAGTAGAAAGGCCCCAGTGATGAGAATTTGGTTATATCAGCCCAGTGTGGCTAGGCTGGTTGAGCATTGTCTTGCAAGGCGAAAGGTTGCTGGTTCGATTCCCAGTTCAGGGCACAGGCCTGGGTTGCAGGCCACGTCCCCACTTGGGGTGCATGCAAGAGGCAACAGATCGATGCTTCCCTCACACATTGATGTTTCTATCTCTCTTTCTCCCTTCTTTCCCCTCTCTCTAAAAAAAATGCAAATAAGATCTTCAAAAGAAAAGAAAGTTGATATGAAAATCTGGGAAGATCATTCCAGGCAGAGCGAAAAATCAAGCACAAAATCTCTGAGGTGAGAATGAGTTTGGTGTGTGAGAAGGAAAAAATAAAGTTTGTGTGCAGAAAGGGGCCAGATTGTGGAGGCCAGGATAAAGGTTTTGGATTTTATTCTGGAAGGGAGGGGAAGCTATCAGACGCTCCTCAGCAGGGTACTGTATGAAGAACAGGCTACAGCATAGTGTAGACGGCACTGGTGATGTGCCCTTCATCCCTCATATTCCTTGCACCTTGGGCTAAGACACCCAGACTCCAGCTGCAGTGAGTCCCAGCCACCAAATGCCTCACAGCTTCATCCTTCTCTTGAGATCCAGCCTCTGCTAAAACGAGCCAGCTGCCTAGCCAGGAAATGCCTGCGAGGTGATGAGCAGTCCCCTCCTACCTAGAGATGCAGCCCACAGCCAGTGACTGATGGACTGGGGGACACAGCAGCCAGTCTCTTTGCCTCAATGAGGAGCAGCTCTTCGTGGTGTGTTCCCCACTCTGTAGGGTGTTTCCCCCTGCAGGCTGGAGCTAGGTCTCAGGTCAGGACCGGGCTTGGCCAAGCTTCTTCCTCTACTGTATGCTGTTTCCCTCACTCAGTTCCCAAGAGTTTTCCCTTACTAAGGCCCTTGCACAAAACTCCCCACCTCAGGTTCTAATGCTAGGGAAGGTGATCCCAGACAGAGTTAAAGAAGGGAAACCGAACTCTGAGCTATTTGTTCTTCATGGCACTATTTAAAGTGTCGCCATTCCTTCCCACTCCCAGATGGTCCCGCTGGCCCATTTCTCTCTCAGCCTCCTATCATCCACAAGAACTTCTACTTGTATTTGATCCTCCTCCGTGACATCTGACGTTCTATGCTCCAATTGCATCTGAATTGTCATTGCCTGAAAAGAAAGATATTGGAGCTAGCTTTTGAAGCTTTCCACTAGTCGGTCAGCCTGTCTGTCTGTGTCTGTCAGGCAGTCAACAAAAACTTAATCGGAGCCCACCCTATGTACCAGACCATGTGCAAGGAATAAGAAAAATACAAAGTCCCTTTCCTTAAATTTATTTCTAACAGAAGAGTTTCCAAACAGCTGGTCACTGTCCAAACTTCCTGATTTTACCCTATCCTGGTTTAAAGCTGATCTGTTAATTATTCCAAGTTCATTTTTAACTTCACCTATATAGACTCAAGGCCTTCTAAAAAATCCAGTTTAAGACCTTCCCTTATTGTTCCAGCCACAATGACCTTGAGAATTTACCACATGCCAGACACTGTGCTAGGTGCTAAGGAAAGAGCATGAACTATCTGGAACTTTTATGTAAATGTTGTGGTAAGAATATATCCTATTTTTGTTTCCATACTTAAACCTTTAGGAGGCAAGAATCAAGCCTGCATTTCTTATTACTTTGCTCCAGGGTATAAACAAGTTCACCACACATCACATAGTTACTGGATGCAAACTCTTCCTGTGCATTCAAATGTTCAGTTGATAGCAATTTTATTTGTTTTCATAACATACCAATTGTGCAAAATAAACTTGATGGCTTACGTGTATGTGCCTACCATCTTTCTTCCCCACCTCTCCCCAGAATGGACTTAAATATGATTGATCTACCACTTTGATGCTCATGGATGACCACAATGGCATAGAATTTCTTCAAGAAAAAAAGAAAACTTGCCAAGGAGAACTTCTTGGCAAACGGAGGTCTAGAAGGAGTGAAGTAGACTAGAATAAACTCAAAGTGTAGTTAAGATAAATTTTTATTTATTCCTCAAGACTTTATTTGGAAGTCACCTATCCTAGGGAGCTCTTTTCAGCGTGGACCCCCTCCTCTCTGCTCTTTGTGAGGATGTGTGCGGCTGAACTTCCCCGCTGTGCCATCCCTGTGCGCGCCCGTGGCTAAGCACACGGTGTGAAACTGGCGCGTGGTCCCGGTGCTCAGTAAGTGCTGGACGAGTAAGTGAATAATTCCACCTTTACTCCAATAGAACTGTACTCTGATAAAAGGGATATATGCACAATTCCATCTAAAGCTATTAACTCACTTAAAAATATCAGTCTAAAATAAAAGCAAATCGATTTCTAAAGCCTGAAATAGATTTTCCAAAAGAACTCTAAATGGACCTAGTAAAACCACATAATAAAGTAAACCTTAAAAACGAATTTGAAAATATTTACATAAATTATAATTTTTCAAAGATACTCTTACTTTGCAGATCTTTGTTGATATTGATAAACATGAAAAGACTGTTGAAAATATATAAAACTTTTTATATAAGTAAAGATTTTAAGCCAACCTTTAGAGCAGCCTAATAAAATAATACTAGTGATGACTACAGTGCATTAATTAATATACTACGTAGGCAGCATAGCCTAGTGGTTAAGAACATGAACTAGGACTTGAAGTGTACATGGAGTGGGCAAAAGAGAGAGACCGTACTCCAGGTACAACGTAGGTGAAGTATACGGAACGCTGAGAGGAGGCTGAACACAGAGTGGTGTTGGGGGTCCAGAATGAACCCCCCGAAGATGTGCTTCAGTGGTACGCAGATTACTTTGAGCTAGAGGTGGTGTTACCTTCAGGTTCAAGAGAAGCATGTGTGCCCCCCAACCCCCTTAACTATTGGGTTGGCCTAAAAGTTTGTTTACTTTTTTTCTGAACGATGGCTCTAGTAGTACTTAGTTGTCTTTAACTTTATTCAAAACCATCTTGTTAGACTGTATTGTGACAGCTGTGATATCAGCAAGCATTAAAAAAAGAAACTGCAGAATTGGTGAAATTTTTGCAGCCATTTCAATATTGAAGATGGAAGAAGATATGCAATAATTTCAGCATATTATGCTTTATTATTTCAAGAAAGGTAAAATGCACCTGAAATGCAAAAAACGAGTTGTGCAGTGTATGGAAAAGGTGCTGGGACTGACTGAATGTGTCAAAAGTGGTTTGTGAAGTTTCTTGGTCCTATTGACATTTTAGCCAAGTAACTCTTTGCTGTGGGGCTGTCTTATGCATTTGGAAGGTGTTGAGCAGCACCCCGGCCTCTACCCACTAGAAGCCAGTAGCAGGAGATAGCCGACATAGTCAAAATATCCAAATCGGTAAAGTTATTGGTGTAAATGAAAAGTGTGTCTTTTATTTTATGGGGAAAAAACACCAATATCCAGAAGAATTTGACCAAAAGGCCTTGATCATAGTAAGAGATTATCAGCGATAACTTTTTTTTGAATTACCCATACAGCAGGGCAAACTTCTATTTACTAAATGTCTGCTGTCATCCTGCAGTGAGCCTTTGACATCCCCGAGGTGCACAACCTCATCCCTGGCTCAGGATGTCTCACATACCTCAATCCCGCTTTCTATCTCGGAACCTCTCGTGTATGTGGGGTCTCTGAGTCCCTCATATGTGTGGGGTTCCCATGCCCACAGTATTCAGTTTGATTTTCTCTTGTCAACCTGCCTCCTGTTGATTTAATTATTCAACCAGCCAAAAAGAACCAGAGGAGGGAAAGGGAAATTTCCCGCCTTCCCCACAGTGGCCAGAGATGGAGCAAGGAAGATGGGAAATAGGCAGATTAGAGCCTTATACACGACACTGAGAAGTCCTGTACCACCCGAAGCAGGCCATTACATCATTTGTACAGGTGAAACTTTTGGAAAACATCTTCCTCGTGTTATGGCAAAATCCATTTCCTACTACAGCAACATGCCTCAAAGTGTGGGCTACGGACCTCCTGTGAGAACCTGCAGGAGAACCAGGGCACCACCTTGAGCAACACCAGGTGATTCTTCGGTACATCACAGCTCCAGGGACGTACACCCTCATATAAAGAAATGTGGCTGAGGGCAGACGACAAGGGTAAACATTATTACATCCAGAGGTGAGAAGAAAAACAGGCTCTGATACTTCCCTGACAACACTGAGAACCTGAGGATGCTCAGCAAAGGCCTGAGTAGGTTTTGTCTCTGGTGAGGAAGAGGATTAATCTCAGAGGCTGGGAGGGGGTGGAATGCAGAAGAATCAAATGATGTGGGGAGGCAGGCTGAGTATTAAAAAAGAAACTTAGCGTCATCTAAACCTACTTTGAACTTCTAGGAAAACATATTGGCCATTAGCTAACAAATGCTTTCTACACCTCTGTCCTTAACTTTTCCAGTCTCAAAACCCTGGCATCCCTCCCGGGGCTGAAACTCTCTGGGACCTTTGTACGAATTAGAAAACAGCCTCCCCGCCCACCCCCATGGTGGAGTTAGCTCCACAGTCTCTCAGCTGCACCCAACGGTGAGCAGTGTCCTGAGCCTTCCCGAAGGTCATAGGATCTCCTCTTCCTTCCTCTCAATAACAGTTAATGAGCACCCACTACATGCAAAGTACTAGAAGAAATTCAAAGTACTAGAAGAAATACAAAGATTGAGGGGAGAGAATAGGCAGGACAGAGCACTCCTGAGAAGATGTGGCAAGGCTGAAAATCTGAGATCTATAGGTTTGTGGGAGAATCATTTACACCAGCGCTCCACTTCTGACCATTGTCTGGTCTCAGACAATCATTAGCATAACCATTAGCCTCTCTGCAATGTAATTATTCTTGGGCTGGCTTACTCTGGCCCCCTGCCAAAAGGAAACATTCACAAATCTACATATGAATTTAGGGTAGGGGATTTTTAATATACTCCTTCTAAATGTCCACTCACTGTTTGCAGGCCAGTAGGCTGCTCTGATGAAGTCTATTCTCGCCCCTCTCACCATCGACTCCTGGGGATGTGGATGGTTCACCATGGTCCCTTTTTCATTTGGTTCTTCATTCGTCTACTGAACATTTGCTGAGTGTCTATTAACTACCAGGCCCTGCGCTGGAAAATGATCATGAGTGAGGCAACTGTGGTTTCTTTCCTAAGCAAACTTGGTCTAGAGGAAACAAGAGACATTTATTTCACCAGCCATCACAAATCTGATTACAAAAAGGGACAGTGAGGATGCAGTGAGTGCTCATCCTTACTCGTGGGAGCTCCCACAGAGGGGGACCCAATACAATGCCTGCCTGTGCCTGAATTTCAACAATAGGAGCCCTGGAGCTCCCTTTGAATAATTCTTAAATCTCTACCTTGTTGATAGTACTCTACGCAAAGTCTCTGTCCTTATACACCCAACTGCCAAGGAAGGGGTCCTAGTCTCCCCTTATCACCTCATCCCCTCCTATAAATTTGCTGGTCACACCTAGTGGGTTCCAGAACAATAAGGACGAGATCTACCCCAGTTTTTCTCTTAGGCATTTCTCTCTAGAAAGTTGGGAGCCCATTGGGTGAGAATGGGATTGGAGGGCTACAAGCTAGTGAAGTTGTAAGGCATTAAAAAAGCTTGAAAAATATTTCCCCAAAAAGTCATTTCCCAGCCGCTCAGGGACTGCCAAGTCGTTCAACACTACTTTTCCTATAGCACTCAGAGAATGTCATGCTCCAACCACAGTTTATATTTTATTTTGAAAAATCCACATCCTATTTTACTTTTGTGAATTTGTTTATAACCAAATTATGGGAAAGAGAAAGCACCTTCAAACTTGCTTCTGTGTTAAAAGGTCTATTAAAATATCATTACATTTCCGTAATCTACTTCAAAGAAAACAAACCAACAAACAATGCCTCTCATAAAATTAAATAAAACCGGGTGCTTCCTGCATTATAATTTTCTATTTTGCACATATCAGGCAAAAAAGAATACTGCCTTCTTCTGTCACCAGAATAAAAACAGCAAACTTGCAACTCCAAATCTATAATCTTATTAAAATCTTATTTTTAAAAACGCATTCTCTTGTAGTTGGGTAATATACTTGAAAACACACTAATGCTGACTGTCAGGTAGGTACAGTTAATGACATTAAACATGAACAAGCACACCATTTCATGTTGCAAGATGAACTTCTAAAATATAAATGCTCTGACAGTAAGAAAACATACTGCTATATTCAATTACATCATCTGCTTAAAATACAATTGCTTCTATGTTTGGTAAATAGATTAAATCCAGGTCACATTCCTGAGTTCAACTGAGTTTCGAGTCACTCCTTTCTCTCTAAATGCTTGTGTTCTTTGTTTCTGCATGTTCTTAAGTGTCATCGTTTATTGCTACAGGCGTGATGGCTATATTTAACTAATAATGACAGTGGTTGTCATTAGATTTTAACTCAGTAACACTAGTCTGACATACCACTTGAAGTATGTCTTCAATTTAAATTTGATTAAAATTACAAACGTCCCATCTATTGTGCCAATCAAAATGTTGTCATCCTTCCCCTGAACTTTTCCATGAACTTTCTTTTAAATAAGTTATGGCAGCTTAAAGTTAAGGCTAGCCTTGGGTCATAAACACATTTTAAAATATAACTCTTGGAGTAGAACACAGCAAGGCCATTTGGGGCTCCTTTATAAAAGGACTTGATTTTGACTAACACCCCAGAAAAAATTCTCAAGGCAAAAAGCACAAAACAGTGAGAGTTCAATCGCTCTAATTCAGATTTTCATACCATGCTGTACACACAAGTGCTTGGCAGGCCTTTTAATTGGGCTGTATGGATTTTTAAGATCTCAGATGTACCAAATACCTTTGATAGTAAAATCAGGTACTTGTGACAACCTGTACAAAACTATGGTGCAAATGCAATGTTGTAGGCACCTATTATGTATATAGGAAGCTTTTACATACATCACCTTATTTACTCCTTATAATTATGCAATGAAGTATATAGAATTAGACTCAGTCTATGGATGAGGAAACTGAGGCTTAGAGAGGTTATGTGAATTGCCCATCTTTACACTGTAGTTTGCTTTCTTGACAGAGATGAAGAAAGCAGAGACAAATGCTTTTTGTTGTTGTTTTCTTGAATGCCACCAGCTACTCTGGGGAGGTAGGAATGAATACAAAATTCTGATAAATAACCCTGGGATCTTAATAGCATTTGGAATTTTAGTTATGTTTATAAAATGCTATTGACAGTATTCTCTTTAGACTAGCGATTTATAGACATTTAATTTTCAGGTAATTTATATTATTTAGAAAAACAAGACAATATCCAATAACTCTTTAATTACCTCTATTTTATAGGTAAGGACATTAAAGCACAGATCAATCTGCCCAAGGTCATATAACAGACACTAGAATCTTACAAGATCATCTGACTTTCAAGTCAAGTGTTCTTTTCACTACATAATACTGCATTTTTCATCTCTTCCAACAGATGTCTGCAAACTTCAAAAACAAATGGTTTGAAAGGCAAAACCCTCTCAAATAGTTGCTGTAAAACATATAAGTGAATTCTCAGCTAAAGTAATAAGCAGGGTAAACAGAAAATGGCCTTAAAGATTTGATTTAAAGATCACTGCAAATGCCTGCATCATTTTTAAAGCTGCCTCCTTGTTTCCATGACACTATGTATTCTTATGATAGCATCCTTTTTATCCTTTATAACAACTACTACTGTCAATAAGTATCTTACTTAGCTCTTTATACACTTACTGTCCAGCGCTCCTTCCATCTCACTAGAAGCTAAACTCCGAGGGACCTTTGTCTCGTTCACACCATTTCCTTAAGGCTTAGTGCAATGCCTGGCACCTTGCAGGAACTCAACAGATATTTGTTGAGGAAATGATTGAATATAAATGATCTCTTTTTAATTATTCCTCTGACTCCTTGACAGGAAAA
This sequence comes from Carollia perspicillata, assembly GCA_004027735.1. NCBI lineage: Eukaryota > Metazoa > Chordata > Mammalia > Chiroptera > Phyllostomidae > Carollia > Carollia perspicillata. The sequence goes on along the minus strand of PVKM010007522.1, from coordinate 22,178 downwards.
AACAATTTTTTATCTCTCACATACTCTTTTAGTCAGGGAGACATTCTGTCTACTCTCACCCATGCAGCAAACAATTCAAGTATAAAAACAATATTTATAATTCTTCTAAGTTAATATCCTAGTGAAAATTAAAATCTATCAGATTTCATGAATAGAGGACTGATGGGGTCAGACAACAGGGGGACTGACTGTGGGAGTGGGGGAGCTGGGGCAGGGGAGAGCAATGGGGAAAAAGGTGGGACAACTGTAACTGAACAACAATAAAAAATATATCAAAAAGCAAAACTTATCAGATTTCTTTGCAGCTGTGACAGAAAGACCTTACCCAAAGTTCTTAGGTCAGATGTGATTCTATGAATAAAACTTTTTGGATTTCAAAAAGTTCATATGGGAGATATGTGTGTGTGTGTGTGTGTGTGTGTGTGTGTGTGTAGAGAGAGATATCTCCATACCCTAATTGTGCATATATCATATATTATGCAATATGCCCAGCAAGGCTCAGGTAGCAGCCTATAATCAAACACATGAATATGTCAAAAACTTAGATATTTCTCAATGACTTCATATTTTGACAATATAAGAAGATGCTGCTACATGTATGTTCTAGACTTCCCTATTAGCTAAGGACATCTTTTTGGAGGGGGGTCTACCTCTTACAATTATCTTTAAATCCACATCTATTATAGTAAGGATCCTCTGTACACTTATTATGAGCTTTAAAATTTTTGGAATCTGGAAACCCAAAAATATATGCCTATAGTTTTACCCTCGTTTGTAGAAATAAAAGAAGCATGTGCTATCTCAGAAGAAAGTGCTTTCTCTACATAATGTCGTTTTCCTGCTTTCGAGTATATGCAGCTAAGTGGGAGACAAAATGGACAAATAATCTCGCCTAGTATCTATACAATTCAAACAGTAAGGTAACAGAGAGTTGGGGAAAGCCCACTAAACTGCTGTCTCTGCCCGAGTTAAGCAGCAGTTACTTTACAGCTGAGCGTCAAGAAGACCAGCACTGGCTTTTTAACAGGACGAACGCAGCCTTTGGTGCCAGCAGCCCCGGAGCATTGTCTTGAGATCCAGCAGCAGAACAGCAAGGCGCAATGTGATGGGGAGAGGGGGCGCTTCTTGAAACTCACGCTTTTAACACAACCACTTAAACATCAACCAATTCAGGAGACGTATAGTAGAAGAGTATATAATGTATAAAGCCAGGTTCATTAAACTAATCCATTTAAGAAAACAAAATATGACAGAACATTTCATTATTGCCGCAGATATGGGACAAAGTGTTATGCTGCTATTTATGATGTGTCTTGTGTGTCACGGAATTGAAATATTTCCAAATCATCAATAATTAAAATGATGAGAATCCATCATTTCACTGACATTTACTTCTACATGAAAAGATGGCCTGTTTTAAATGTGCTCACACATATTCTTGTCAATCACAAGCTGTCACAGCAAATTATTTCATTTTGTAGATCACATGGCAACAGAAAATCTCCAGGTTTAAATTTAGATCTTAGGTGTAATATCAAGAACTCTTTTCGTGGATTTTTTTCAGTCACTACATCTCCACGATATAGTGTATAAAAGACATAAAATCTGAATCATAATACCCAGTTACACTTCTGGTTAGCAAACCTCAGGACTTAAATGAATCACTGTACATGATAACTCTAAAAGCCAAATAGTAGAATAGGTTAGATAGGAAAAGAATAGGAATATAAGACTAAAAATATTTCCAAATAATCAGAGATCCATACATTAAAAGTTGGACCTCATGAATTAGGTCCAAACAGGTTTTCCCTTGCATCTTCTTTAAAGGCATTTAAGCAACTTCAGGGCATGAACCATTTCTTATGCTAGGTTTGCACTGCCTAGCAGTTGTAAGGGAGCTGAACTCTCATAAACTCCATGAATCTAATGCAAGAATTTTCACTGTGCTACCATTAAGCAGAAGATTTAAGAAACTGAATACCTAAACTGCGAGCCCATAAATCTGAAAACTTTTAAATGACTTTTCAAACAATTCATTAACTACATCTTCACAATTCTAGCAGAATCATTAATAAATTTTACAATCTCCAAATGTCAGAATTATAAGACCTATGAAGACAGTTGATTATCGTCTTTATAAAAATATTTCTATTTTCCCCCATCCACTATTAATCTTTCTGCTTAAGTATTCAACTTAAAAATGCAAGAATTATTCTAATATTGCATTTTAACAGGGAATGCTTCATGTCAGCTTTGACCTTGGCCTGACCTCTACAGAAAAGCTTTGTGTTTTGAGGTATGTGATGAATAGCTCTCTGGCTTTCCATTAAATCCAGTGCCACTGGTTGTCAACAGTGATGCTCAGAAGGGGCAGTAAAGTAGTTCAGAAACTCAGAGATATTCTCTAAATGAGTTAATTAAATATTACATCTAAGCAAAAAAGAAAATCAGAGACCTTCTGCACATATATTTCTACCTTAGCAAATCTGGAAGTACTTTAAGTAAGGCAATTTCATTATCTATACTGCTTTTCCAAAGAATAAGAAAACAGTGAAGTATGGCTATGTAAGTGCCAAAATATACATAGGCTTATTTGGCCTTCCTGTGCCAGAAATGAAGTAAAGTCTCCTTTGGAGGACTCGTCTGACTCACATTGCTGAACAGGGTTCTCAGTTTGAAGGACTTACACCTTATTTACCCAGTTCATGTTCTTTCAAGTCCTGTGCCAGGACTGACGTGTATAGTAGGTCCTTAATAAATATGTATTGGCCTAAATTTAGATTAAAGTGCATTGAATTGAATTTAAAATCAGAGATGAAAGAATAATGATAACAAAGAAATCAGACTATCAGCCCTATTTTCACCTGTGTCTGATCTATCCTAGTACCTGGCACACACTGTGCTCTCAATGAATGTCTGCTGAATGAATGAAAATCAATATATTGAAATAATGACCCCTTAGTGATACAAATACCAGTTGGTTAATTGCATTTAAAATATTCATGCTCATTTAGAAACATAAAACAGTAACGCCAAATTCGGCCAACTCTTTGACCCCTATCTGCCTTTAGAATGTCCAATTTTCCAACTTCTGAGAATGCTTCCTTACCCTAAATTAATCTACCAACTTCAAAGTTATTTATGCATGTTTTATTTTTATAGTACATTCAGGACAACAAGTTGGCAAGTTATTGATTTATTTGTAACACACATGCAGGAAGGGTAATTTTAACTTGATTTGAAAAAGTGTATGGGATGTATATATGAAATATTTATATATGTTTATATATATGCATAACATACACACATATATTATGAAATCTCCCTACATCCCTCTCAAGTTATCTAAATCAAGTTATACATGCATATTACCATACATACATACACATGCATAATATTTATTTACATTTATATTCTCAAGGTTCTGAAAGAAACCAAACACCAGACTTTAGGCTTATCTATGAGCTTAACTTAGATGAGTGGCTTTTTCCCCACTGTACTCATCCCTAAGACTTTTTAATAGACATGTGATACGCTAGTCTGTGTCCAAGCTCACCTACAATTTCTTTTCTCCAAAGACAAGGCACATCTGCCACCTGCTCTACTCCGTGTCCCAGCAACAACTGTCGAGCAGCATAAAGATTGATTATCAGTCAAAAACCATTGCACAACACCAGATTTTGGTGGGTTAAGCTTGCTGATCCAGCAAGAGATGGTGTGAAATTTTCAGGAGTGTGTGCCAACATTTTGGTGCTAAAAGAACAGCAGTGCATGTCACAGTGAAACACAGCCAAAGATATGCAGACAAAGCAGAGAAGTTTTTGTTCTGGACTTGGCTTTCAAAGGATAAAAGAGGAAAACAAAACATAGGAGGAAATGAGTTTGTACATTTAAAAATCATCCACCAAGCTTAGTCCTGTGTGTAACAATGTTATTTCAGGCACACACAACCAGGAAGTGTTCTAAGCTTAGCTGTAAACAATTTTTATATGTCTTGTCCACAATATCATTATCATATGAAAGGCAAGTTATTTCTTATTAATAAAAATTACCAAGGTTCTTAAGAAAGCACTCATTATATAGATATCTGAACATATGAAGCACTCACAGAAACATTTACCCACAAAGACTCATGCTTATATACAAGCAGATGATTAATGAATAAAAATTAAATGCAGCCATATCTAAAGTTAAAGCAAAAGCTGATAATTACATGGGTCTATTCATTCACATAGGTAATGTTTACTGAGTACTGTAGCAACAAGTTCCTTTACAAGGACCAAATTACCTGAACTTTCTATTGAATTCAATAAATTATTTACTTCCTGATGATCAAACATTATAAAAGAAAAATCTTAGTATTATTTTATATAATAACATTAATAAAAATTTTTATCACTTCAACTCTAATGAATTCCAGAATTACTTTTCTTCTACTTATGCAATTACTCCCTAGACTTGCCTTTAGTTCACCAGCTTTATAGCACTTACAGAAAAAAAAATTACTTATAAAAAAGGTATAAAAAGCATAAGGGAGTACAGCAGTTAGATACATTAAATTTATATGCCAACGTTGTTTCATTTAAATGTAATTACCATATATAGGACTTGATAACAGACTCTGGATATGACATGCTTGGAAGAATATTCTTAGTGTACTTTCATTTAACTCTTAAAATGTATTCTTTACCACTAAAGAAAGAAAAATGTTTTTTTTATTTTAGAGAATCTCTACATTTCTAAAATGTTAGAAACAGTGCACTTTAAAACAAACCTTACACCTGTAAATATGTCTAAAAATTATATTTTTTATGTTTATATTTCATATATAATTCATATTATTAAAATTTCTATTACATACATATATATTTCAAGGTAAAAAAGTCAAGCTGAAGCATTTACCTTATGAAAAATTTTATTAGGAAAATTACATGTATATCAGAATTACGTGTTCATTATTGGCCACATTTTCATAATTATGTTAATGCCATCTGAAAAATGACCAAGAGAGTAGTAAATGAATAAATGATACTTGAAACTTTGAACTGTTTTCTAAGAGAATAAATCTAATGAATTATGTCTGTTGGGTGTCACAGAAACTAAACAGTAAATTCAATAATCTGATTTAATTTATTATATTTTCACCATTTAACCTCCTGCAGGCTCCCTAATGTCTATTCAGATCTATATTAAATTAAGCACCAATGCTAATGAAGGGCAATAAACGTGGCTGTCAGTGGATTTTTCTTTCATTAACCACATTATCCTCTTACTGAGCTGTAAATGCGTAAACATTAGTTTTGTTAAACCATGCAAAAAAGACAGGATGGAAATCATTTTTTAATTGCATCCCTCAAGCAATTTACTGTATGTGGGGGTGGGAATTTCTTTTTCTTGTTTACCTTTAATTTTTTTGAATGGATCTAAAAAGGGCTCTCCCACAGAAACATAAACATCGGCTTCACGGGGTACATCTTCAGGTTTGAGGGCTTCAGTGCCGTCTGCCAGGAACACTCGTCGTGCGGCCTTGTTCAGACGCAGCTTCTCCGTGCACTCCTCCAGCAACTGAAGACAGCAAGAGGTAAGAGAAAGTGATTAACAATGAGGAAAGTAACACATTTCATTAAACAAAAGGTGCTAACAATCAAAACTGAAATTTGAGTCAGCTGCCAGAGTTCACTGCAGTAACTTCACCAATACAGTTATTTTCTAGTAGTTGAAAATAGGCAAATAAAAGGTAAATTGTAGCACTAAGAATATCTAATGATTCTCTAATTTTAGTCCTTAAATGTTCTGTCAGTTAAATATTCTTATAACTCTACAAGATATAAAGCCACTGTATTTGTTTAACTAAATATACTATTTACATATTGACGAAAAGAGAATGAAATGCTTATGAGTTCTATGTATACAATAAGCAATTTACATATTCACATTGCTTAGAAAAAATTTTAAAACAATAAATGTCATTTTTCTCATCTTTTGTCTTATAAAGAAAGTAAAGGAAGAAATGAAGCACTTAAAACTTTTGAACACTAATTACCAAGGAGATGGTTGGTGCAGTAACTTTGGCAAAGACTGTTCTAGATCCATTTCTGTAAGCTGTTACTCTAATCACTCGGGGTTGAAGTTTCTGTCTTTGAGACATTCTATCCCAGTTCTGAGCTGACTGAAATTTTGAAGAAGAGAACTCTGCAACTCTGAACAGAAAAAAAAAGTAGAAATTGGTGCATGTTAACCAGTAAAAACATTCCAAAAGATATTATCCTGGATATTTTTGACAGCCATACACCCAAATGATTATTTGTAAGTATTCTTCAAAAAAACGTTTTATAATTGCATATAACTACTTAAGTATTTGAAAACATTTAACATAGGATAAGTTTGCCAAAACTGTTCATGTAAAACACATGCATCAGAATAAGTCCTTTTAATTATTTTACTTATAAAGCATCATAACACTCATTTTTAAAAATTACAGTTATAAATTCTGATAGAAAGCAAAAAAATAGTAATATGGTCTTAACATTATAAAATAGTAAGTGAAGAAATGTTCTCTTAAGTTTTCATGTTTATCAAAATTCTTTGATTTCTTTCAAAAGATTTCAAATTAAAATACATTGTAACTAAATTTTTTATTCCAAAGTTAATTGTAATTGCTTTCATTTCAAAGTGTGCGGAGGCAGTAAGAGAAGATTTCTAAGTTTTTTCTTCAGTCAAAATCAGTGTCAATCCTTATAATTTTCTCAGCAAAAGTACATGTAAATGACTACCATGTCAAATTTTTTACTTCAGAGTTCTCAAACTAACCCCATTAATTCTTAATGTCATGGAAGGGAAAGTAAACATTTTAAAATAAAAACTTTAGGGAAATTAAAATCACAAAATATCCACCTATTTAAATATATGAAAATAATGGGAGTATCAGTTTCTTGGTTTAATTTTTATTTTACAAACATTTTATTCTATCCACAAACTCTTGGGTTAAAAGTTTACTATAAAAAGGTCTATGATAACAACATTGATGTGAAAATACAAAAAACTGTTTTATAATAATTTCATTGCAATTTAATTTTATTTTAAAATAGTGGCTAAATATCGAAAGTATACATTTCTCTTTTTAAACAAATATCTGGTAAGAAAAGATATTTCATGGTCCCAGACTGACTTCCGCTCCAACTATTTTTTTCAGAGTTTCATATTATGAGTTGAAGTATACTTCATGTTTTCCACAAACATAACCAACAACATTCTACTCTTATGCTCTCAAAGAAAAAAAAATAAACAAAACAAAACCCTAGAGACAGAGATGTGTTACATTTTAATGTCTGAAACAGTCAACTGAATCGTTATAAATTCTGCTCAAAGGAAAAGTCTTCAACAGTTGGTTGAAAAGAACAGAGGACAGCTTTGATTACCTCAGTTGACCCGCTGGAGCCCTGACAGGTCTGCTTCTCTTGGAGGCTGATAGAAAACCAGAATTGTTTTTACTGTTTGATTTGTAGCTCTCTGGGTCTGATATTTCATCATGGCTATGATCTGATGCTTTTTGATGTGCGGAGCAATCTTGAAGTCCTGACCCTTCTGATATTGCTGCTGAAAGCGCAAGTCTGTTGGGGCCAAACTGAGGCTGCAAATAATCTTCAGTACTTTTAATTACTGCTTTTGCCTGGGATGACATTAACTCCCTGGAAGAAACAATCCATGGAAGAATACAGTGAATTGATTTGTAATCAGTAATTGTGAGTACCGCACCATAACTAGTTTTGTTCTTTGTGCTAGACAAAATACTATATACCTTTAGCCGTTATTTTGTTTAATCCTTACAATACCCCTGGAAAGCAGGTACTATTGTTACTCCCACTTTCCAGATTTAAGACCATTGTGGCTCAGAGAGACTAATTAACTTGCCCAAGTACAGGGAGAAACTGAACGCAAGCTTATCCCAAAATAAAACCAACATTCATAACCACTAAACTTAATTACCTACCTAAAGAAGAAAGCTGGGTAACCCTTGAAACAATCTAAGTAAAATTTTTAAATTCTTAGATTAATTTATTACACACTAGCACTCTGCTAAGTATTAGAAAACATAAAAGTTGAAGAGATGTGGCTCCTACCCTTGAGAAGCTTGTAACCAACCCTTAATAAAAAGAGAATATATGTTAAATTAACTGCTTAGGACTATGGGTGTGAATTAATTTTAAATGCAAAAGAGAATTCCTTGAAGGCAAATTTATGTAGGCTGGAGTAAAGTTGGTGAAGGCTTCACAGCAGTCCTGACATTAGGGTGACCTACCCATAGTCCTCGTTTGTTCAGAACTACCCTGGCTTTGGCTCTGAAAGTCACACACCCTGAGTGTCTTAGGTGACAGTTTATTACCAGGACACACAGAAAGTCAAGAAAGCGAAGCCACTCCAGGAAGGCGCAAAGAGAATGTGAAATCCATTCACCGCTCTCTAAGACACATGAGTCACATAAGAACAAGTCTGGTAAACTGGCAACTTTTGACTCAGCAACTCCATCTTCCCTGCGGTCCTCTTCCTGTATCATTATCACCTAAGCCACCTCTGTCCCCCTCCTCACGGAATCTGCCAACTTCCTCATGCGTCTCCCCACTTCTATTCCACATTACCTCCTGCAGACTCTCCTGGCATGACTTACATTCAATTCCCCTGAAAGTTTAATTTCATCAACAGCCAGTAAAGGGTATTCGTATTGGGTAGAACTCTCAAGTTGGTGACCTCAAAAACCACTAGCAAGACTGTGGAGGGCAAACTAACCATCTCTCACCAAAAAAAACTATGGATAGGACCACAGGATAACGCAGTACAGAGGAGGTGCAGTAAGGTGGGCTCTCAGATGCCTCCCAAGTAGGTGAACATCATCGGCAGAGGCTTGCATGGCCTCCTGCTACACCGAGATAAGCAGAAATGCTTATCTCACATTGATTGATTGAAAATGCTCACTAAAATACCTCACACAATTTAACTTGCTACCAAATGCTTTTAAATTTAACAACTACTCGAAGGCTATTCTGATTATTATGATTATTTTAATACAAATCCTTCACTTCTAATCATAAACAGAAGTATGTAATATTGCAATTGTTAGCCCAGTCCTGAACCTTGTGGCCCAAAAGCTTGTTGATAGTGTTGGCCCAACGGGATGTGTGTTGCAAGGTAGGATTGTCCTTAAGGCCCCCAGCATGATAAAATCATGGTTCTAACACAGAACTTTATCCCCCTCAAAATCCTTCTAATTTTTTTCTCAGTCCCTAACCATCACAAGAACAACGAGGTCCCTGGGAAGGTGCTTGCCTTGTGGTATTCCCAAACATTCCTGTGCTTGGGATGCTGTTACTGCTTAGAGCAGGGGTGGGAAAGAGAAAGACTTCTCTAACCCTACCCTGCGTTGTGCGTTGCACCCTGACGTTGTAAGCAGAGTCCCAGAGTCTTCCTTAAATAGTTCCATAAGCTTTTAGCCCTTACTTGCTCGATTATATGTATTTGAACCCAGTCCAGAGGCCAGACAAGGGATAAATGGTATATCCTATGGATAAAAACAGTAACAATAATAAAAGCTAATACTTACATGGCATGTACTGTGACAATCACTGTTTTAAGCATGTATAGCTTCACTTAATCCTCAAACAGCCCTATATTATTTCCCCCTTTTACATATAAGTAAACTGAGGGCTTAAGGAATTTGCCGAAGGTCACAGAGCAGGCAGGTGTCAGAGACACGACTGAAATCCAGATAGTTTGGCTACACAGTCTCTGCACTTAACCATAATCCTATAGTATTACTCTCATTAACACTAAAACATCCTTACTTTCCATTAGTTAGAAAACTGAAATTCCTTTTCAAAAGAGTTCAGGAAAAAGGAGAGCTATAAGAAGGGGCATTGAAATTTAGAATATGGTACGGCAATGGGGCGTTGGACAAAGGAGGTTCCTCTACTTTAGCAGCAGCAAACCAGTAGCACTCTTTAGTTTATATGCGAGATCCGTCCAAAAGTTATCCAGCCATGTAATATAAAAAATAGAGACATTTATTGAAGAAGATACAAGTAGCATTGTGCCTAGGACAATGACACCTCAGTCCCTTCAACGTAGGCACCTTGGGACCTCCCAGAGTTCTCCCAACCACCATCAGCTGCCCTGTCATTTTTTCCTGGATCTCACAGATGGTCTGAAATCTCTTCCCTTTCAAAAGTGATCTTAGTTTTGGGAAAAGCCGTAAGTTGCAGGGCACCAAATCTGGGCTGTAGTGTGGCTGAGTCACCTGGGTGATTTGATGTTTCACCAAAACACTCTGCATGAGACGTGACACACGAGTCGGTGTGTCATCCTGATGAAGCTGCCGATCACCAGTTACCCATAGCTTTAGCCTTCTGAATCATCTGAATAGTTTCTGCGGAGGAATGTTCAAGCTTAATGCAAAATTTGATGCAGATTCACTCCTCTACTCACTTAGACCCTTTGAATGCGACAGCCACACAGTACGCATGGTCCCTTAGCTACATCTACCACTCCCACTGGCTAGTACAGTGAAGTCATCATCATTCGCCCATGTGCATTCCAGTCCACTCTCCTTGGCTGCCAGGTTACATCGATGTCCTGTAAACCACTCTCGTTACATTAACAATAGCTGGACTTTTCCCAGACAGCCTTGTAGCTGTAATATCTTGATTGTATTTAAGTAACCATAATTTGTAGTATCCCCATTTTTCTTTCTTTCTCTTGTTTCTCCCCCCTTTTTTCTTTAAAACATCCTTTTTCCTCTGTGCAAAAATCTCTTAGAAATCCCATTTCATTCAGATTTTTTAAAGTTAACTGCCTCTACCTCCAGATTTATATATAACTTCATAGTTATCTTCTTCCCAAAGACAGTTTTGGCCTTTTGAGACCTTAGCTTGTTTACATGTATATATTCACATAGTATTCTCCTTCATCAAGACTCTCTGTCTTTTTTTTTAGATTTTATTTATTTATCTTTAGAGGGGAAGGGTTAGGGAGAGAAATATCAATGTATGGTTGCCTCTTGTGTGTCCCCCGCTGGGAACTAGCCTGCAACCCAGGCATGTGCCCTGACTGGGAATCGAACCTCAATCCTTTGCTTCTCAGGCCCGTGCTCAATCCACTGAGCTACACCAGCCAGGGCAAGACTCTCTGTCTTTTAACTGAGCATTTAGCTTGTTTACATTGAATATAAACTTACAGAGTTATCTCACCAAGACAGTTTTTGTCACTTAATTGAAAACTTACCTTGTAATCTGATTTGTTTTCAATTTTTCTTATCTGTTCTATATTCCTTTATTTGTTACCTTTTCCCCTTTATTTTATATTTCCTGTGCTTCTTATAGATTACTAATTATATAAATTTTGTATTATAATTTACTTTAAGATCTATATTTTGTTATAGCTGTCTTTATAAGATTTGAAAAGCTGTATTCTTGAACTCTGTTTTCCCAAACTGATACTACATTTAGTTCAGTGCTATGGTTACTTTTATTTATTGGATCATCTGAAATCTCCATGGATGGGTGTAGGAATTCCATGTGAATTCCTAAAACCAATTGTTTTAGGAAATGGTCCTTCATCCAAGAAAGTATAACCTCACTTTGTCCTCACTTACTGATGAGGCTAGGCTTTCCACCATATCCTGCAACTTGACCTAATTTTATAAAACATATTCTATTTTTAACATTCCATGTCAATCTTACTAATTTTGTCCTGGAAGTCTGGTATGTCTCTACTGTAAATTTTTCATTATATCTGTAAATAATTCACATATACACAGACTTCAAGTAGTTCCTTCTTCAGTAAGATTTCTATGCTACCCACGTACATAGGAATGTACTTCTCTCCTGTACATCGACATCTGCCCTGGTAGATTTGATAGCTGGAATCACTATATCTCATTAACTATTTCCTGCCATGAAAATGCTAGACCTAAATTTCTTTCAAATATTTCAATTCATCACTGTATTATTACTTTTACCACTGGTATAAAAGCATTTTTTCAGCCTGAAAACTAAGTCACTATATTAGGTTGACGCAAGAGTATCAATCATATTACTTCAAAAATACTCCTTTTTTTAGATTTTTATTTATTTATTTTTAGAGAGAGGGGAAAGGAATGAGAAAGAGAGGGAGAGAAACATTGATTACTTGCCTCTTGCACTCCTCCAGCTGGGGACCTGGCCCGCTACCCAGGCATGTGCCTCGGCTGGGAATCAAACCAGCAACCTTTTGTTCCACTGGCCAGCACTCAATACACTGAGCCACATCAGCCAGGGCAAAAAAAAATCATCTTTTAAAAGAATATCTATGTATCTAATCTATCAAAGGTCTATCTTAGTTTTCTATTGCTGTGCAATGAGTTACCACAAACTTAGTGGCTTAAAACAGCACCTATTTATTACTGCATAGTTCTCACGCATCAGAAGTCTGGGCAATGCTCAGCTGGATCCTCTGCTCAGAATCTCAAAACAACAAAATCAAGCTGCCAGCTGGGGTCTCATCTGATGCTCAGGGTCTTCTAGGCTCATCCAGGTTTTGCCAGATATTAGTTCCTTGTAGCTACAGAACTCATAGTGACAATCATCTTTGAGGCCAGCACAAACTCATTCACCTCTCTGACTTTTCTGACTCTCACCTCCCAACTCTCACTGAAGAGTTGATCTGATTAGGTCAGGTCCATCCAGGATAACCTCCCATTTGATTAACTAAAAACCAACTGATGATGCACTGGAACTACATCTGCAAAAATCTCCTTTGCCATTTTATGGAACCTGATCATGGGAGTGACATCCCATCATACTCACCCCCTCCACTCATGAAGAGGGGGTTATACCAGGCATACATACAGGGGGTGGGAAACTTGGGAACCGTATTAAACTTCTGCCTACTATACTTGCTATATAATCACTTAGGTTTTATCAGCCATTTTTTACACCAAATTTAGATCCAGATGCTTTATTTTCCGGAAAATTCTAATATAATCACCTAAGATTATAATTTTACATCCAAGATATACACATACAATGCACACAAACACACACATGCAGAGAGAGAAAGAGAAGCACTGATTGTTCCACTTACTCATGCATCCGCTGCTGGATATTTGCATGTGTCCTGACCGAGACTGAACCTGCAACCTCAGTTACTGGAACAAGGCTCTATGCAGCTGAGCTATGTGGCCAGGGCCTCCCTCAAGATATTTAAAACAATGTACCATAGATGCTGATGGGAAAATCCAAAGTGGAACTTCAAAAATGTTTGAGATTATAGCGCATTATTACTAGAATAAATTACTTCTTTAAAGTGGGTGTTTTAAGGGAGAGTGTTGGCAGAGGCATTCACTTGGAGGTAAGTGGCCAGGTATGTTTCTTTTAAAAAACATCAGCTACATTACTGCTGATTTAGTTTACCACCAGTTATTAAAAAAAGATTAGTTCTTTTAACAATTTGAATAATATTATTAGAAATTAGGTCATAAAATCAAAGAAAAAATGTGGTTATGATGTTTACATGTATATACAGAATGCAAATATTTAAAATTTTATGTGCTAGAGAAGATGAGTTAAGATATGTCAAAACTTAACCTTAAAGCAGCATGAATAAAAACCATTAGTCAATTTAAAAAGATTGAGTTTTAGGTAAATATATCTTGTAGACACCTTTTACATATGATACAATGGATATGATAAATCACAGAACTGCATACGAAGGCACATTATGAAGTTAACTAAGCATGTATTTGTTTCTCAAATAGTACTAGCCCCATCTATATGCTGACTTTCCACTGCAACCAAACAGATTAGCAGGGACAGACCTCAGACACGCAGAATTTATAAGTCCCGTGGTAACCCAGGCTCCTGCTTAATTATGCTTTACTTGCTTTGGTTTTTACTTAATTTAATTTACAATTTTTGCTTCAAAGCAACAACTAAGTAAAGATGTGAGGACTAAAAGCATAAGAAAATATGCTCAGGGAGGAAAATAAAAAAAAGCAGATAAACAGACCATGGTTAGATTTAAGAGTGTGACTCTAATTTTGACAAGAGCCATTTTTCTCCTCATTTCCTTTGCTTTCGTGGCATTAGTGAATCTTAGTGGCTTTTTTATAGCAATTTGAAGAAAAATCCTCATAAAGTCATGCTTGTTTATTTCTTATTCAAGGAGTTCTAACAGTTGGTGCTGCTCACTGCCCCCCGTCGTATCCCTCAGCTATGACCACACCGCGTTGCCTTCGGCAGTTATCTGCATGCCCAATGGTGCTCACTCAACAGGTCTATACCCGTTACGTACATCTTTCAGTAAGTAAATATTCAATAAATGCTAACCTGAACTTGGTGCTTGTGTTTTCTAGAAACCTCTTTCATGATAGCAATAATTGTCTAGTACAAGAGATAATGTTAAACAAATGGTCGTGCCTATTAATTTACAATTACTGGGATTAGTGCTATGAAGGAAAAGTCCTGACTACTATAAGGGAGAAATTCAGAGGTTAGAGGTACAGAGAAAGCCTGGAAAACTGTTCAAGCTGAGAAGGCACATAAGAGGAGTTAACCCTACCAGATCGTAGTCAAGCCTTACTCTAAATCAGGTCCTGTGTATGAACAGACACTTTGTTTTGCATATCGATACGTTTGCTTGTGATTTTGGATGATTTCATATACCATTTTGCAAGGGTAAGATCCTTGTTTTACATATTTTACACTTCCACAGGAACTCAACGAGACTGGTGTGCAGGAATTATTCTGTGATAATTATGACATTGTCAAAAATGTTACAAAATTGTTAACAAGAAATGAGCACAATTTAATAAATAAAATATAATAAAGCTCAAGCCAAGAGCTATGCCAGGTAGTGCTCACTTTATCTAAGTCAGTCCCCTAATTTTTATTAAATGACAATACTCAATTACACTTGAGGACTCAACCTCTTGAGATCCCCTTGGAAGGTAACCCCGATCAGCTCCAGGGAAGGAATCCTCAATGGTCTAACCCCAGTGATGGTAATTCCATTTCCCTTACCCCTTGCAGGTGAAGTAATCAGCTTGTGATTGCATTTGGGCCAATAGGACATGAGGAAAAGGCTTCAGGGTTTGTTGGGGTTGTGGGGGGGGGGGCAGGTATTGCCATAATAAAAAAAAAAAGATGTAAGTGATCAAACATTCATCTTCTTTATTAGACATCTTGTTACGTGAAACTGTGATAAGGCATCTTGCCAGTAGAAGTCCTCGAACCCAAGAATCTAGCCAGTATTCTGAAGATGGCAGCGGGAAAGATACCAAGAGCCACGTTCCTCAGCAACACTGCTGAACCACTGAATTTAACCCTAGAAATGCCCTGGTGCTGAAGCTCTTCTTACGTGAAATAATGACTATCCCTACTTTTTAAAGTCACTTTCAGTTGCGTTTTCTGTTTCTAATTGTAGCCTAACTTACACAAACAACTTTCTAATCATGTTTGTTTTACTTTTACTCAAAATCTACGAATTTTGAATAATTTTAGAAGGAGTTAAAATATAAACTAATATAATATTTTCTGAAAATTCTATCTTACTTAATAAAAACTATTTCACCAGAAATGGCAGCATAAGCATAAAATGGCATGGAATTTTTTTAATTTTCTTCCTTTTTTGAAACACAAAGCATCTTTGGTGAGCTTAGATTTCTATGACAGAAATCTCCATGTGGCTAATAATTCTATTCATAAGCAGAAAGTGTGGCTACTTGGACAGATCACGGCTCAATAACAAACACGCAGGTCTAAGTTATCCCACAGTTTGGATGTGAATGCAACAGCAGGATAATGACAGTTGCCAAGGATTTGTACTTGCTGTCGCTTCGTCCCAGTGTTGCCTGTCAAAATGTCTCTTTTTCTCATACAGAAGCCATAGAATTTTTATGGATAGCAATTACTTACGATATACAATGAAGTACATCAAATCTAACAACTAGTCTTTAGCCCATCATTATTTGGTACTCTCTTTGTTAAATGTAGTCAACCATTTTCATCTAAATTATTTATTTATACTGTATATTTGACAAGCATATATTTCTCGCTTTATATTCTTATGGCATTTAAACCTTCCTGAAGAGTTATTTTTTTTAATATTGTCATTTGTAAAACTTATCTTTATCCTATTACCATTTTAATAGTAATTAAACTCTCTAATTGGAATAAATACAAATAAGAAAAATGTAAACATAAAGAAAAATGACCCTAAGTACATTCAGTAATAAATCATCACCTTAAAATACTGGTATACAACCAATAAGAGAAGTAACCCCATGTATGTCTGATGAGTGTAAACTTGCATAAAATCTCTGGAGTACACAAGCACAAAGCTTTCATTAAAAATCACCCTACCCTTTCCCCAACTTTATGAAATCAATAACCTTTAAAGATATAAAAAAACTTTCTACAATTGTTAGATAAAATGTGTTTTAAACATCATGGAAAGTCAATAATAAAAATGAATAATTCACCTACATTTTATTTACAACACCGAAGAAACTATAAATCTACTTTGGCCTAGATGTGTTGGTAAGCATATCCCAACTGATGTATTAGGACATAAATCATCCTACCTACAGGAAAAAAAACACTACTACTGTTCGTGTGAAAGTACAAAGGGATAAAAATAAGGTATCTCTAAAATCTAAAACTGTGGGGGTTTACAGATGTTATATATAACTTTTCCAAAGGAAATTAAGTTTCAAAAAGAAACAGTCTTTGAACATTTTTAAGGGAAATAATGTATGAATGTTCAGATCTGTAGAGATTTTTTTAAGGTTAAAGGAAAATTCTAAAAAAAAATTGTGAACCAGCGAAAGTGTAATTTGTTGGTAATGGAGACTGAAAACAGTGGAGCTGTTCCTTTGCTTCATCCACTATTGCTGACTCCCCCTCACTCCCTTCTGCCACCCACTACAGGGGGGCAACTGATAGCTCTTCTTTTGAATATTGAAATTAGGCTATATGACCAAATGTTTCCATTTCAGAGAAGACTCTAAAACTCTTTCCAATTAAAAATATCCAGGATAACTAAAATGACATAAAAAAGCGAGTGAACAGATTAGGCTCAGTTCGTCTCCTTGAGAGCCAGATTAAAAGACTACGATGGATAAAAATCATGAAACTACATCCTTCGATGATCACCCACTAAAAATCATTAAAACAAAACATTTTCTATGTGAGACAGAACGAGATATTTTTTATAACATCCTCTTAATTTTAAAACGCAGTTTCATTTGAAAGTCTTTCACTCAGCCTTCAGAGACACCTCCTGTAAGTATGACAGAACTGCCCCTCGATACTGTGAGCAACAAACAAGCAGTTTTCCCACCCGTGTCACCTGGGACGCATTAGACTACGGCTGGGTATGAAAGGTTGACTACTGTGCTGCTTTCCTGGAAGTTGCCCCAGGAATGAGGCTAGACTTTTCCAGTCATCTGAGCTCTCAGTGGTGAGTCGTGAAAGGGGAAGATACAGACCTTTGGCACAAATGTGGGACTCATTTATACTGTTGGGGATCGGTTGTCTTGGGGGAAGGACCCTGGCACAGCAGTTTTCACTCTACTGCAGGTAAATGTAGGAGGGATAGAGGGAAAAGAATGAAACAATACCAGAAAAGGAGAAGAGTGGATGATGGAAATACAATGAAGAGTAAAGGAACAGCATCAGGTAACACGAGAAGAAAGCAACTGATCACTGTATGGTTGCAATAAATGGGTCTAATGTATGCGAGCACATTTTATAAAGTATACAACTGCTAATTAGTGAAGAAAAGCACAACCTCTGTGATGTAAGTAAAGGAACAACAAATTGACTATATTTTAATCATTGTTTCTCATAAAAGGATCACAAAGATGGTAAAAGAAGAAAGGTGGCTAGGAAAACAAGAGTGAGACAAGAGAAGTTTTAACCTCAGTCAAAAGAGAAATGTCTTTACTCACAGCAAAAACTGCCTCGCTCTGACAATCACATTTAGTACAAACCGATCTTAGATTACCATTACCCTTTGAGAACTTCACCCTTTTCAGTTTGAAAGTCATCATTTTCTTTTTCATGACAGTGAAAGGTCTCTGGGCATTGTCTTTGACTTTCCATTGGATTGCTAAGAAGTGGGTTACTTCACTTTCTAGGTATGTTATAATCAAAGTAAATGGTAGCAGGCAATAGTGACAGAAAAGAAGTTTGGATTGAGACAAAGAGATAACTGAAACAAACTACAAACAATCAGGTGATAGGAAAGTGTCACATGAAAGACTGACAAAAAAAAATTTTAAAGCCAGTTAAAGAGGCTCAGAATCAAAGAAAGAAAATTGGGGGGATGGGGAGCCAGAAAAAATGGAATAAAATAATTAGTGCTATGGAAAAACAGTAAAGAGTCTAGAAATGCACAAATAACAGCTGGAACAAAAAGTGAATGTAATACAATTATGAAAAGGAAAAATGGTAAAAATAAATTCTAAAGGAAATAAAAATGTGCAAATACACATTTTATTAGCACTGGCATTTGTATAAAGGAATACTTAAAAATCCTATTAAAAATTTTTCCCATTTCTTATTGGAAAAAACACTAGTATGAGTAACATATTTCTAAATTACTGGATAATAATTTACCAAAAACTACCTAGCAATATATTTAGTACACTGTGTAAATGATCTCACACACTGCAAATATTCCTAACTCAGAGGAATAAGGCAAAATGAAGATTACCTGAAAGTCCAGATTTCATTTTCATGAAACAGTATTTGTTTCCTCACAGGTAAAATGGGGATTTTTTAAATAGTATCTGCCTTATATTCCTCCCATTTTTTTTTGAGAACTAAATAGATATAATTCAAATTAACTAGCGCATAGTAAATCGTATTTTCCCTGCATTATTGTTATTTTCATTATGCTACCTGTCCAAGTCAGATTCCAGTGATAATCTGTTAACGGCAACACCCATCTTCTACTTCCCGTAAAAAAGAAAGAATCGAAGGCCTCTACGCTGGGCAACAACCCTCACAGCCCACCACATCTCTGTTATTACTCACATCATGATCTCCACCAAATCTGGAGCATTTACGAGGACAACTTTCTAGAAGCACCTTAACCCCTTCAGAATTCAGCTTAAGCTGCTGAAATAATAATCTTCCCTTGTTAAATCACTTGAAACATATTTTAAATTGAGTGAAAGTTATCCCCATGGAAAGTGCCTTCGGAGTTGCTCTGCAGTGATGCACCCAGGGCTGTAGTCAAGGGCAATAAGGCAGACAAAGAAAGTGCTGCTCTGTGATCTTCTCTTTCTGCTTTTGACATTTTCAGCTAAGAATACGGAAGAATGTTGTTCAATTTAAAATGTAAAATCCTCCTGGCTTATAAATTGAGGCCAGGCATTAATCACAATCTACTTCTCATCACGCTCTAGACTATGCAGCAGTTGCTAAATGTGAAATCTCATTAGAAATGAACAGAGATGAGAGCCTACAGGAAGACAAAATCATAGATCTAAGTCACTGGTATAATCCTTCTTAAGAAAGGAAGAACGATCATTGGTTGCAAAGTATTTTAATTTTTGCTGTTTGCTAGAAAATTGCTTATTATACAAACATAACATGAGAAATATGTTACTGAGAAGTGCAGCACAACACTTCTTTCGGCCTGTCCTTCAGCCCTTTCCTTTTGGAAACTACCTGTCTCCTGATTCCAACGGGACTATGAATTCTGAGGCCTTGCTTTCCAAGCAGGGAAGTCAATGGGTCCAAGGCTAGAGAAACAAAGTGCCTTTCCGGAGACACAGCAATTGCTACATCAGAGTCCCCGTGAAGAAGACAAAGTAGTCCTCTGTTCTCTGGGATCACTAGCTGTACGAACAATGTATGTAGCCAAAACAGATGAAGGCAAAAGAGAGATAAAGAGAGATTTAAAAAGTGAGAGATTCCTGATGACAATACTTGAATGCCTGAAACTAACTATTAAAAACAACCATGATTCACTTGCAGCCAAGATGGAGGCGTAGGTAAACACCCTTTGCCTCTGCACACAACTACAGCCAAAATTACTGGATTACAAAACAAATTTCACCCAGATTCATTAGAAAATCCAGCCATATGGAAGTCTGACAACCAAGGATTTAAAGAAGCCACATTCATCCAGACGGGCAGGAGGGATGGAGGCAGGGAGAGGCGGCAGAATGGGTGATCCCACAACCACATATGGGTGATAAAAATCAGGAGGGATACCTCAGGAGTGAGTGATCCCAGACCAGATCACCTAGCCCTGGGTTCCAGAGCCAGGAAGATAAGTCCCCATAACTTATAGCTACAAAAACCAGTGGGGGTTGAGACAGTGGAAGAAACTGTCCAATTTTAAAAGACTTCTTTTAAAGGGTCTGCAATGGACTTAGGAGTCACATAGACCTACCCTCTCTGAGATTCAGCACCAGGGCAACAGCTCGAAGGGCACAAGTGGCACATGGAGAGAAGGGGAGAAAGTGAAGTGATTGGCAAGGGGGCAAATGCCAGGGAGACAGCTTCTTCTTGGGTCATGTCCAGAGGCCAGGCAGTGGCATGGCCTCCTCTCCGAGCCCTCTCCCGCGCAGAGCCACAAAGTGGTGAAATGGGTTGTCTTGCCCTGGTGACTACCTAAGGCTCTGCCCCACATAATTTATAGGTGCCTTTTTGACATTAGGCCATGCCACTAAGGAACTCAAAGCAGCTCTACCTACAGAAACATATACAGGGAGGCGGCCAACCTAAGGAGACAAAGAAATATGGCCCAAATGAAAGAACAGAACAAAACTCAAGGGAAAGAACTACATTAAATGGAGATAAGCAACCTATCAGATGCAGAGTTCAAAACACTGGTGATCAGGATGCTCAAAAGAAATCATTGGGTACTGCAACAGCATAAAAAAAAAAACAGGCAGAAATGAAGGTTACATTAAGTGAAATAAAAAAAAATTCATGGGGCAAAACAGTGGAGGGGACAAAGCTTAGATTCAAATCAACAATTTGGAACATAAGGAAGAAAAAAAAATTCAATCAGAAAAGCAATAAGAAAAAACAATTCAAAATAACAAGAACAGAATACAGAGCCTCTGGGACATCTCCAAAGGTACTGACACCCAAATCATAGAGATGCCAAAAGGATAAAAGGAAGAGCAGAAATTGAAAACTTATTTGAAAAAATCATGAAAGAAAACTTCCCCAATCTGGTGAAGGAAATAGACATTCAAGTCCAGGAAGCACAGAAAGTCCCAAATAAGGTGTACCCAAAGAGGAACACTCCAAAACACATCATAATTAAAATGCCAAAGGTTACACATAAAGAAAGAATCTTAAAAGCAGCAAGAGACAAAGAGACAGTTACCCTCAAAGGAGTTCCCATAAGACTGTCAGCTGATTTCTTAAAAGAAACCTTACAGGCAAGAAGGGGCTGGTAAAGAAGTATTCCAAGACCTAAAAATCAAGGACCTACAACCTAGATTACTCTACCCAGCAAAGCTATCATTTAGGACAAATAAAGTGCTTCCCAGATAAGGTAATACTAAAAGAGTTCACCATCACCAAGCCATTATTATATGGAATATCAAAGGGACTTATCTAAGAAAAAGAAGATCAAAACTATGAACATTAGTGGCAACAAATCCACAACTATCAACAATTGAACCTAAAAAACAAACTAAGCAAACAAGCAGAACAGGAACAGAATCATAGGAGGGTTATCAGCTAGGAGGGGGAAGGAGGAGAATGGGAGAAAAGGTGCAGGGATAAAGAAGTATAAATTGGTAGGTACAAAATAGACAGGGGTTGTTAAGAATAGTATAGGAAATAGAGTAGCCAAATAACTTATATGCATGATGCATGGACATGAACTAAATAAGGGGGGAATTGCTGGAGGGAATGGGGATCCCAGGTGGAGGAAGGAAAAGGGGGAAAAATTGGGACAACTGTAATAGCTGTAAATAAAATGTATTTAAAAACACATCTCGGACTTCCGGCCAAGATGGAGGCGTAGGTGGAAGCACTGTGCCTCCTCTCACAACCAAGATTAAGGACAACAAATATTTATAAACAATAACACAACCAGAACACAGAAAATTGAAATGCGGAAGTCGACGGCCATTCAACCCAACCGGTAAGAGGGGCGGAGTAGGCAGGCGG
>PVKM010007521.1:23005-41393 GCA_004027735.1 Carollia perspicillata | reverse complement strand
TGTTTATACAGGTGGAAAGAGCAGTTAAATAAAATATGCGAGCTTCATAATCCTTGAAATTCCTCCCTCTCCCTCCCTCCCAGGGTGCTCTGCGTGCTGTAGAGGGATGATTTTTCTATAGAAAATAACTAGGCTGTCCATTTTGGTGCTTTTATTCCACAGCAGCCCTAGGCACGAGTCCACCTTTGGAAGAATAACCTAATAAAACCTCAGGAAGTTATTTAATTGAGGCAGAGTAAACGAGTGAAATGGGGCCAAGGCTGAAACACCAGTGGGAGGGACAGGGAGCTCTGAGAGGCAGTGAAAGACAAATAAACTGGCTCATTTAGAAGATGTAATGAGAGAGAAAAATCTCTAGACTGTAAGGGGAGCAAAGATAATGCAAGAAAGTGAGAAAGAAGCATAATCAACACTCGGTACAGAAGGTTCCCAGCTGGCACTGTACCTCTGATTCCAGGCATCTGTTCTTGTTTCCTTCCTGAAGAACTCCACCATAATTTCTTATGTTTGATTTTTCTTATTCCATGAAAAGAGGCATTAGTAATCACTTTCAGATCTATGCCAGAGAGGATTTTTTCAAAGAAAGGCATGGACCCAATCTACTGAGGCCAGGATCTCAGTATTTGTCACCATTGTGATCTATACAAACGATGCTTTGCTGAATTAATCCATCTGGTTTGTGGCACAGGAATATTCAAGTACTCATTCATGTGACAGAAATTTATAAGCACCTACTATGTGTGTAACACGAGTCCAGCCCTTGAGAAGCTCACAATGTCTTGTGAGAAGTGGAAATGTGAGTAACTATAATAGAAAATGGCACCACACACAATAGACAGAGAGGAGGGACCATGTTCACTGGTTCTGCTTGAAAGTAGGAAGAAGTTTGCAAAATCCATCTCAGAAGAGGAGACTCATGAACTGGCTTCAACAAACACAAATAATTTTGCTATGTTAAAAAAATATTCCTGGGGACAGAAATAGTATGAAAAATGGCACCGGTGTTTTTGAAAGGAATGAATGAATTTGTGTGACTAAGCATAGGATATAATATAAAAAGGGGAAATTGTCATGAAATGTTGCTTGAATGGTAGATTGAACCAAGACTGTAAATAAACCAATGACTAAACAATGTAAACGGTCCTTTAGCAATGGGCCATCAACGAAGGGGTTGGAGTAGGAAGAGCATCATCAGAGCTCCGTGTCAGGAAATCCCCTGGGAGCTGGTACAGGATAGTGAGGGTGTTGGTGGAAGCAGGGAGAGCACTTAGGCAGCTATGGTGCCCAGGAAAGAGGCTGAACGCTGAAACAGGAGAGATGGCAGTGAGGCAGTTTGGATGTACTCCTGAACTGTCTAGTTCATCTTGAAAGTTTGAGGTCCTGTTGGAATACTCTGAACCAAGGGTAAGAAACATATGACCACATAGGAGAACACAAAGAAGTTCATATAAAAGAAAGGAGAAATATATGTCTGCCTCAGGTGAAAGGACACCTCATCCCGTGAAAAAGATGACCCACCCTCCTTGGGAATATGCAGTTTTAAGACGCTGGGCTCTTCGATCAGAATACACGGCTTGAAATCCATTTCCAGCATTTAATAGCCGGCTGACTTGGACAAGTTACTTAATCTTTCTGTGCTTTACATTGCTCACTTGTAAACTGAGAATCATCCCAACACTTCCCATAACACGTGAGACTGTTGTGAGAATTAAGCAAGGTAATGCATGGAAAGTGCCGAGAAGAGTACCTGGAACATCTTACAAGATCAAAAAGAATCAGTTAGAAGCAAGGGCAGAATCATCAGTCTCAAAAGACACATTGATAGCCGTTCATTCTACTTACCCTAAAACATTCATACTATTTGCTTTGCTTTTTCTTTTTTAATGGGCGTGGAGTCCTGAGAGAATCAAGGAAACGGAGAAGCAGCACATTTTTAAAAGAAAGCCATTTTTTTTGTTATACTGAAAAGTTTATTCAACCAATGAGCAGGAGATCGATGCCTGAGAAAATTGTGCAGCGGGCATCATCTCCATTTCCCAACCACAAGGCTCCCTCGAGGCCCTAGGGGCTCTTGACACCCCGGCAAACACAAATCACCTCAGCAAAAAAGCAATGCCTGTTCCAGCCACCAGCGTTATCCCAAATTACAGGGAAAGAAGGAAGGAGAAAGAGATAAAGAAGGCAAGAGAGAAGGAGAAGCTCTGTTAAAACCCTGATCAGCAGGAAGACCTTGAGAGACACTAAAAAGAAATTAACACGAGAGCAGAAAATCTTGACGTACAGCTACAGCTGCAAAAAACAGGATGCAATTAAGTTCTTCTAACAAGGCTCCAGTAGTCTGATGGCAAGTGTAAAAAGGCCAGCTTAATGAAATGTCATGGGGACACTGCTTATAACAATCATAGGCCCTGGATGCCAAATGGAGCTTTACCTGCTGGAGAAACAGTTATAGAGGAAAAGAACAAAAGCTGGCCAGCTGTTAGAAAACAGAACAGAATCAGGCTCAGGCCCCGAGGGGAAGGTGGAATATTAACAGGGCTTCTGTGTCTTGTTATGCTTCCCCTTCTACTTCACTCTTCCCTTCTGGATTTAAAATTGTACTGTGTCCACCAGGTGGGGGCTCTTTTAGAGAAGCAGGATTGGACCTTGTCTGGACATTGCAAATCTGCAGATCGGGGCGGGAATAAGCTTACATAGAGCTAAGGATGAGGTTTAGCTTGCACAGCTTTACAATAACCACCTGGATCTTTTGTTTTATTTCTTTCGAATTCACAGTTTTTATTCCCTGGTGGCCAGTTAACTCCCCTTAGGCTGCTGCTCATTCAGGTCTCTTCCTGCATGAAAGCTTGTCAGAGAGGTCTTGCCGAACATCTTATCTAACACACCCTCACTCAATGCCCCAGGGGGCTTCGTAGCCCATTGCATTCCTTCATTTTCTTCATAGATTTATCAGTTTATAAAATATTATTTGCTTATTGATTATATACTGATACATTATTTGTCCTGTGTCCTATTACACAAGCTCCATGGGACCAAAAGGCATGGATCTGAAGGTTGCACACCACGGCATCCTCTGTCCCTAGTGCAGAACCTACAATGTGCTCAGTGTTTGAGATGCTTGCCGAGGCATTTTTTGACCTGTGAATGTAAATGAATGTGATGTTGCCCAGCAGTGCTACTTTATGTCCTTCTCTCAGAGATTATTTATTACATACCTTCTGCATGCTCACCAACATTTCTACCTGCCTTCATGTTTTGTTTCCTGAATCTCGACTCCTTCTCCTCTCATGATGACCTGTTTTAAGTCTAAACTGTCTACCTTTATCCGTTCAAAAGTCTTTCTACAATCCTTTCATTCTCCCACAGATGTATAGTTGTGCCCTGTTACTTCCAGTCTTACAAACAAACAAAAGCAGGACAAGACCGGCTGCCACCCAATTCTTCCTCTTGACCATAAAAGAAAAGAAAATTATACAGTTGTTATTACTTTATATTCAATTTCTTTGGAAGCTACTTTAATTACAATTTAATCTTTACTTCTTTTATAAAACATGTCATCAAGGTCACCAGTAGCCTCCATATCGCAGAATTTAATGGACTCTCTTCTGTAAGCTTTCTGTACCTCTCAGCAGCATCTGGTGATTGACAAGTCCCTGCTTTAAAAACAAAAAAATCAAATGTTTTAAAACATAAGTTATACACTATAAAGTGCATTCAATTTAAGTGTCCGGTCTGATGGATTTTAACAAACGGGTAAGCCACATGTGCAATCTGTGCAATCACCAACTCAATCAAGATACAGACATCCCAGGATGTCCCCTGGTCCCCATCCCAGTCAATTTTGTCCCATGTCCAGCTTCAGGCTGCCATTCATCTACCTTCTGTGACCACACATTAAATTTGTCTGTTATAGATTTTCATGAAAATGGAATCATACAGTATCTAGTTTTCTGCTTCCACTCGTGTCCACTCAGCATAATATTTTTAAAGTCTTATTTAACACATATTGCATATATTAATTTATTATTAGATAGCATTTTATTGTCTAGATACAGCATTTTTTAAAATGTATTCTCCTGCTGGTGCATATTTGGATCGTGCCTGTATTGGGGCTACGATGAATAAGTAGAAGGCATGTGCATACATACATGTTCAAGTTTTCCTGTGTAGAGTGGCTCTCATTTCTATTGGGAACACACCTAAGAATTGAATTCTGGGTTATACGGTAAATGTATTTTTAACTTGATAGGGAATTGTAAAACAGTTTTCAAAGTGGTTGTACTATTTCATATGCATATAAGAAATGTTTCAGTTGTTCCATATCCTCATCAACACTTGATATTGTTAGCCTTTTCATTTTAGCCATTCTAGTAGAGATGTAGTAGTATCTCATGCTGCTTTTAATTTGAATTTCCCTAATGAATAATGATGTTAAAGACCTTTTCATATACCTTTTGTGTCTTCTTTGGTGGTATATCTTTTCAAATATTATTCTCATTTTTTAAAAATTCATTTGTCTTTTTTTTTGTCTTGTAAGAAACTTTTAGTACTGGAAAATAAGATGGAATTTCCTCAGAAAACAAAAAATAGAACTGCCATATGACCCAGAAATTTCACTGCTGGGATTATACTCTAAGAATCCTGAAACACCAATTCAAAAGAACTTATGCACCCCAATGTTCACAGCTAAGTTATTTACAATAGCCAAGTGCTGAAAACAGTATAAGAGCCCATCAGTAAATGAGTGGATTCAAAAACTGGTACATTTACACAATGGAATACTATGCAGCAGAAAGAAGGAACTCCTACCTTTCATAACAGCATGAATAGAACTAGAGAGTATTACACTAAGTGAAATAAGCCAGGCGGTGAAAGACAAATACCATACCATCTCACCTATAAGTGGAACCTAATCAACAAAATAAACAAACAAGCAGAATAGAACCAGAGACATGGAAATAAAGAACAAATTCACAATGACCAGAGGGGAAGAGATAGACTGGGGGAAAGAAAGGGAAGGGTCAAGTTAAGGAACGTGTATAAAGAACCCACAGGAAAGACAATGGGAGGGAGAGGATTGGAAGTAGAAGGAGGGAGATGGGTAAGGCAGGGGAAAGTAATGGGGAAAACGGGGATAATTGTAATTGAAAATCAATTACAAACATTTTTTTAAAAGAAAATGTTTCTGTCCAGGTTGTGACTTGCTTTTTTAACCCTCTTAACAGAGATTTTTGAAAAGAAAAAACTAATTTTGATGATATCCAGTTTATCAACTTTTTATTTTACAGTCTATACTTTCCATTTTGTATAGGAACTCTTTGACTCAATGTCAAAATGACTTTCTCTTATACTTCCTTATACTTACATATTTTTCTCTCTTATATTTAGGTCTTTAATTCATTTTGATTTATTTTTGTTTGTAATGTAAAATAATTACATATCAAGTTAACTTTTTTCCCCATAGTTGAAGCCAATAGTTGAAGCACAAATTTTTATAAAGACTATTCTTAATCCATTGAATTTCGTTGGCATCTTTGTCAAAAATCAATTGGCTCATTAATGGGCGCTGTTTACATCTGTTTCTGGACTATTTTGTTCTATACATCAATATGTATATCTTTTAATCCAACATCACAAAATTTTGGTGTTGCGGAAAAACGAACTCTTACATGATTTGGGGTGACGGAGTAGGCCTTTATTTACACACGTGGGCCCAGAGGAGACAGCCTCCAAATTCTGGGCTCTGAGGAGGGGTCAGGTGGATAGTTAAATACCTTTGTAACAAAGTGGGGAGAGGAGGGGTCACGTGGCACAAGCAGGGAGCAGGAGTGTGGGAGCCAAGGACACAGAAGCAGAGGGCAGAAATTATCCAGGGCTGGGGACAAAGAGATAGCAGGAGATTATCTGGGTCTGAGACAGGGAGTCAACTAGTCAGCAGGTGGTCGTCTGGAGTCTGGGGGCCAGCAGGGAGTTATCAGAGGTCGGAACAGAGAGCCAGCTTTAACTTCTATGACATTGGTACTGTAATTTTATAGTAATTCTTTAAATAAAAAAATTAACTTTTTTATATTCTTTAAACATAGCATTCTTTTGTGTACATCAAAGCATATATTCTAGCAAGTTTTATTCATTAACTCTTATTTTGTTTTAAGCACAGTGTGTTTTTTTCTTTGCTTTAAAATTTTTTATTTTTATTACTGACTTTCAGCAATTTGATTATGAGTTGCTTTGGTGTGTTCACTTTTCTTCTCCTGAGGTTTGCTGTGATTATTGAACATATGCATTTATATTTTCACAGATTTTGAAAATTTTGAAACTTTTTTCCTTATATTTTTTAGCTTCAGGCCCTTCACCATCTTAGACTTTAATTATAATTAAGTTGGACTGCTTGATATTTTCCCATAGTTGCTGATGCTATGTTAATTTCTTCAATAATCTTTCAGAATGACATCCAACTTAGACAATTTTCTTATTTTCAAGTGTATTACTGTTTTGCTATATACAATCTGCTATTAATTCCATCCCAAATATCTTTCCATTCCATTAGTGTATTTTCCATATCTCGATATTCCATTTGAATACCTTTTTATATATCATACTTCTCTTTTCACTGTGCTTATATATATTATTTTTATCTCTTTGAGCATTAGCAATACACTAATTTTATCACATTCAGCATTCCTGAGTCTGTGTCTATAGATCACTTTTTCTCTTGGTTATTGCCTGAGATCTCAAAAGCCGGATATCATGTTTTTAAACACCCTTTTTCTTTTCAGTCAGGTAGTTAAGGACTAGAGGATTTATTTGATTTTTCTGAGGTTTTATTTTATTTTTTTAGGGAAGAGCCAGTGTACCCTCATTGAAGGGCTAATGTAACCCCATTTCCTCTTGCCCGTCTGAATATCCACTGAATGCTTGCTCATTCAACGGTGTCTTTCCCTTTTATCTGGAAGAAAGTCAAAGGATTCTCTGCTCTGGGTAAACCGGACATTTTTTTTCTTATGGCTCCATGGTTATTACTCTTTCCTCAGTAGCTTCTCTTCCCTGCCCAGGGTAAGGATGTTTTACTCATGCACAGATGGGCAGCCAAGCAGAACGCTTTGTGCGCTGACGGAGCACACCCTCAGCTTAGCTCTCTCCTCTCTGGAAGTGTGCTCTGTAGACTCTCGGTAAATTGACCTCTGGAACTCTGACCTCTCCCTCTCAGCTCTGCCAGATCCCTGGAAATGTGAGATCCCCTCCCACCTCTGCCGCCAGGGCAAATGCCTCCAGGCAGTAACTCAGGGCCTCGGAGAGACCATCTCATCTGTTTCCTCCTTTTCAGGAATTGTAGGCTGGCCGTGTCGTGTCATTATTTTGTATATTTAGTCTGATGTTCCATTTGTTTATGGAGGGATAACTATAGTAGTTTTGTACTGCAAAATGGAAGCAGAAGGCCACTCCTGTCCTGGTAAAAAAAATTTCCCCCCAATTTGGCCTTAGTGGCGCCATGTGACACTTACTGACAGTTGGGCTTAGTGACAGTGTTTTGTTTTATCTCCTCCCACACTGGCTGCCCTCTCTCAGTCTTCTGGCTGAATCTACCTCTTTTCCCAAACTTCCAAATGTTAATTTAGACCTCATATTTTTTCACATCTCCTTATCTCGTCACTCTCTGGTCTGTCTCACATAGTTCCTTGGCTCTAAGGGCAACTTTTCTACCCGGGTGTCTAAAAAGACTTTTCATCTTAACCTGTTGAAAACCGAATCCATAATCTTTCATTAAAAGCTTTTCTAGTAAGTAAATGACACTACTACTCTCCATTTACTAAGGCTAAACCTTAAGGTTAAAAGTCAAGTAAATCCCTGACTCTCTTCCCTTTACACTCCACATCCAAGTAATCAGGAGCTCCTGGGTGTTCTACTTTTCAAATATACCCTAGACCTGGATATTTTTCACCACCCTAGTCCCAATCACCTCACTACCTACACAGAATTTTGGCATAGTCTTTTTTGGTAATTTTTTAAATTTAGTGTTTTAAGTATAGTTGACATGCAACATTATATTAGTTTCAAATGTACAACACTGCGATCACCACCATAAAAATGCCATACACCTAGTATCACACATAGCTTACACTATTATTAACTGTACTTTCTATTCTGCATTTTACATCCTTGTGACTATTTTTATAAATGGCAATGTGTACTTCCTAATCCTTTTCACTTTTTCTGTCCATCCCTTCCCCCTCTTCTCATTTGACAGCCATCAGTTTGTGCTCTGTATCTATGAGTTTGTTTCTGGAGTCTGTTTTTTCATTTATTTTTATTTTTTTTAGATTACACACATGCATGAAATTATGCAGTATTTGTCTTTCTCTGTCTCCATCGATGTTGTTGCAAAAGACAAGATTTTCTCTTTCTTACAGCTAGTAATGTTCCATTGTGTGTATGTACCACATTTTCTTTATCCAGTCATCCACTGTTGGATACTTAGGCTGCTTCCGTAGCTTAGCTGTGTAGATAATGCTACAATGAACCTAGTGATCATAGATCTTTTCACATTAGTGTTTTCGTTTTGGGGTAAATACCCAGAAGTGGGAGAGCTTCGTTATATAGTAGGTCTATTTTTAACACATAGAATTCTGACATTGTCTTTTAACTTGTCTCCTTGTTTTGATAGTTGACCCCCCCCAAAATAGAATTCAGAATTATCCCTTTAACACATGACAGATGACAGCACTCAGCTGCTTAAATCTACCCTGATTTCCATTCACACTTTGAAGAAAATAAAATGTTCTACAAATCCGTAAAACATCTGGTCTCTTGCATTCTTTTCAAGCTTATGTCTAACCACATTCCCCTTCACTCCCTCCTCCATGGTCACACTGAACTCTCCGCTGTTTCTAAAACAGCTATGCCATCGCCTGCCCTAGGACCACTGCTATTTCCATTTCCTCCACATGGAATATGGTTTTCACAGTTGTTGCAATGGCCTTTGCTGCATTCAAGCTTTTAAGGATCACTTCTTCACAGAGGCATCCCATAAACTCTGACCTATAGTAACTCCTGACACTCTGCATCTACGTATTCTCCTTTTTTCATGGTTTAATATAACTATTTTCATTTTGATATCTGATGTTACCTTATCCATTTCTTGCCTTTGTCCCTTATTAAAAGTAAGCCCCAAGGGGGAAAGAATGTTGTTGTTGTTTTTCATAGTTGTAACCCCAGTGCCAAGCATACAGTTAGTATTTCATAAGTGTATCTCAAAAAAGGAAATGAATGTAAACACATTTTGTAAGTAGGTTGTGACGCCTGTTAGGATAAACCACTGTGAATATATCAGATTTGAACAGCTCAGATTTCCTAGTCAGTGGAGTTTTTTGTTTTCATTGCAATAGAAACATAAACACAGAACTTTGTGCTTGGATTAAATCCCATTTTTTATTTTAGTGATTAAAAATAAAATACTCATCCATATCTTTCTCTAATTTCTTTCAGCTCCTTTCTCTTTCATTCCTAGATGGATTCACTGATAATTCTCATTTCTAAGATTTATCTGTTCTGGTTTTTCAGTTAACTAACTCGTTACCCTTTATTATAAACTCCATCCCTACAACTGAGTTGTGGGATAGCTTGACAGGAAATAATTATCCCAGTCCTGAATATAAGCTATCTTGTTACAAATGTCACATTTGTTTCATGTGCAAATTTGTTTCATTTGTTTCATTGTTTCCTTTGCTGCCTGTCAGACTTCAAACATGACAGGCAGAAGCAGGAGGAGCGTGGAGCCCATGCTTCTTCCTTGTCTCTTAAACCTAATCAGTTGCCCTGGCTGGAAACCTGGCCCTTCACTCGGGGACTGGGGCCCAATTTCATGTCAGAGAAAGCTGTATGTCTCTACCCTTCCCAGGGCCCATGCTATCAAGATAGGACATATTCCCTGAATGATTGGTACCTTCTGATAAAGGTACAAAGAATCGTCTACTGTCTAGAATTCCTGGAGCCTTGCCATGAGTACCTGGTTGTATTTGTGTCCAAATTAAAAATAACCTCATGTTCCTCATTGGTTTACCTGTACTACAGGGATGTTATTGTCCTTATCTTTGAGCCTTCTCAATCCAAGGTGATTCTTCTGTAATCTGTTAATTTCCATGACCAAGATTCCAATATGATTTACCTCATTTTCTTTTTCTGCAGTTCACCTTTGTGGCAAAAATCTCAGCTGTTTTTGATTCATGCTTAATTTGGTACTCAGTAGTTTTTGTTTATGTTGCTGTGATTGTTGAGGGTTTTTCTCTTTACTTTTTACCATTTAAAGGGCAGCTGAATTAGATAGGGACAGCTCTGGTTTCCTCTTCTTATCTGCTCTGACAGCTAAAATCAGTTGTTTTAGAAACATAGCTGTTGCCTGATGCATTTCATGTATATTTTACTTCACGCTTTCAAATTTTGTTTTAAAAGATTGTTAATTTCATTTTAGTATTATGTTTAATTGTCAGTTCAATAGCTATGAATTTAAAACTTTTTGCTTGTTTTCTACTCACATACTGGGTTTTCAAAATGTCCCTTCAAAAGAGAATATTCTTTGAAGTTACAAACAGAATGTTAGAATGAATTTTCTTTTTCCGTATTTATCCATTTCATCCCAGTCTACATATTTTTACTTCCAATCTCATGATTTAATTCTCCAAACAAAATACGTTGCCTAGATGACAGCTTTCATTCATCCGTCATTTTCCTCTGAAGCTAACAAAGATATAATAATTCTCTTACACTGAATAGTAAAGCTTGTCCTCCAATCTCTTCAGTATATATCATATACCATTTCTTATGTTGACATAACAGAACTATTTGCTGAAGTTATTTGCTTATTGAACACTGAAAAAATATTTAAAATGCTAAAATATTTTTTAAAACTTAAAAAGTAAATTCCTTACATTTTCCTAGTTGGACAGCTGCCCAAAGTTATGTTGGTGAAATTAGCCAGTGGGGCCTCTCATGTCACTCATCACGTTGCTTCCTACCTGTCCACACCCCCTGCCCACCGCTCTGCTGACTCAGCCACCGAGGCCTGTTTTTATCATATTGTCAACCAGCTTTCACACATAGTTTTTTCCCCCTTAAACCAATCTTATTTCCAATGAGCACAGATATTTTCTCGTGAATTTTTGCATGCACGTCAAATGTCAGTTGTACCAATAATTTCCACATTTGAACAAAGACTCTGCAGTGTGGGTCCTCCCTCAAACACAAGATCATATCCTGGTCTTAGCATATGAGGTTCTTGTGAGAATGAGATAAATTGATGAATAAAATGAGTAACACCGTGTCTGGAAAAATGTAGATGCTCATTATCTGAGAGTGTCTTTGTCTTTTCCCAGTGCAGTGAAGGTTGTCCCACTCTTCGGATGTAATCATTTTCAGTCACATTATTTATCTTCATGCACCATCTTGTCCATAGTCAATTATCAGAAGAATTTACATTTGCTGTGTGTTGCTTCTTTTTTTGTTTCAACATTAACTGTATTTAATTGCTGGGTTTCTGTCATAACTGGAAATATTAGATGAAAGAGCTCATACTAAATGGAAAAAATAAGATTTTTTTCTCTGAAGGCTGAGAGAAACCAAAACACTTTGGGTGGTCAGTGTGGAGAACTCAAAAAGACAAAGGCTACAGCTGGATTAGGAACTCTGAAGTCACAGCTTCATGAGGCCAATTTCCTGAGACCCAGGAGGTTTAAGTACCTCTGTCTTCAGGACACATGCTTCTCTTTGACCAGCTAAATTGGCTCATAATGCAGGTCTTTGCCCTTGTTCCAAGTGTATTTTTCTTAGTGTATCTTTCTATTGAACTCTCCGATGTCTATATAAGCCCATATTTTTGCACACCTGATGATACTATATTCATTGCTAACAAATATGCTAGAGAATTCCATATAGTAGGTTAGAAAAAATGCCACATTTCAGTAAACGGTCATTTTACCCACAAACTGTGTCATTTTTAATCTTAACCTCCAATAAAATTATTTGAGTCTAGTTCCCTAGGGAAAGAAAACTAATGCTGAATGCATATTACTCAAAGCCTAGGCCAACCAACAAACACATGAGAATAATAATAAAATGGCTTAAAAACTTTCTTATTAAGCATGCAATATGTAAATTCTTATCTGTTGAACGAGAAAGTATGCCACTTTCTGGGTTAAGATGAAAAGAAAATGAAAATAAAAGATAGAAGGCGAGATAAAGTTTGAATAAGAAAATCTAAAAGCCCTGGTGTGGTAACTGCAATTTCAAACTGGAAGTTATCTGCATAATAAGATCCATGTAAACACAAATATAAACATAGGTGGCTGTGTAAATCACGAAATGCAGAGAGCACAGAAAGGGTTTTAAAGCATGATATACACAGGTAAATGCACACACTTCAATACGGGAATTGGCTATTTCTTAAGGAAGTAAAAATTGAACCAGACAACTCGCATCTCTTTTCACAAATTAGGTTTAGAAAACCGTGCTCCTCACCACTATTATCTTCATACAGTGTGAGACGTGAGAGATTATTTTCTTATAGCCGGTGTTATAATACACTGTTAGGCAACCAATGTTAGGGAACTGACTGGGTTCTTTTAGATATAAGTTTTTGAAAAAAGAAGGGTAGCTTCCATGGTATTCCAGATGCTAAAAAATAAAGACCAGTAACTAGAAATTTTGGCGGGAAAGACTCCCGGGGGTAGAGTCAAAGGGAGAGGTACACAGGGGTTGTTCCGGAAACCTGGGCTTCCTCCCAGAGTGCGCTTAGTCCAGGCGTTGCGATGCCCCTGATTCAACCAGGAGCCAAGGCATGACTTTGTCTTCCCAACCCTGAACGCAAACTAGCGTTGGGTTGCGTCCACAAGTGTCTAAAGGAACTAGTTTACATTCCTTAGTGTGTATTCTACACTAAGTATTATTTCACCGTCGGTTCAGAATTTAACTTTGTATAGCTCATTTCACCATTCCTTGTGCTAATTGGCGGTGATTCGTGCCCTGATCAGTCACTGATGGTGGAGTAATGGAGTTATAAGCTCAAGAAAAGAAAGAATTATCTTAGAGTAATTAGTGCTACCCAGCAATGTTGTAAAACTCATTACTTGCCAGTGCAAGGGAATTTAACAGAATCTCGTAACCGGGTATTGATTAAGTAGCCGATATGACTTCTGAGTGGTTGGATATTATAATAAATCATTTCTGGGCCTTTCCCTGCACCAAGCTTACATGACTGTAGGTGCAGCATTGATTTCTCAGGCTTAAGTGTGAGCAAGATTAAAAAATGGGGGTAGGATGACTGATTGGGATTTATGTCTTTTGTAGTCGCTACATTGTCTGAAGACAAATTCCACTCAGTCGTATTCTCAGTCCATTTTGAACACAGGATTCTAAATGGGGTGGTACTGCGCAGTAGCGATCACCTAGAAAGGGGGAATGAGAGAGGGGGAACAGAGGAGCCAGAAGGTAAGATGCAGATATTCAGCTTCTTCTTTGGAATCTACAGGTACGTGATCAATGTCTACATGCTAAATGGTGCTAGCAATAAATTGCTGAAGCATGATTTTGAGCATTAACATATGAGAGAAAACATATTTGCTCAAGGGAGAAAGTGTTAAAATGTAATATGTATGAAATATAATAGAAGCAAGCTAGTTCCTGGTTTTTGCAACATTTAGATTGTGAAACATTGCAAGGTCTGGACATGCTTGCATCAAAATCAGCTGGTGCCAGGTTTGCTTTGAAGGAAGGACTGTTCGGATACGGGGACAGTGAACCACTAGGCATGTTATAACACTCTAGTAATACACAATGTTGGGATTACATAGGAGGCCTGGGTATAGGAGTGAAGGAACCATGTGGGATTACCCAGAGGTTGCCGTACAAGCCCCGATGTGAGTGAGTACTGCATAGAAAACCAAGGTGAAGCTAGAAGGAACCAAGAAAGGAAGAGAGGTGTGCATGTGCGACCTATCCAGTCCAAGCCAGCACAATTGAGAATATCGGGATACTACAATCCTCTTGTTCGTCTCGCTGACCTGAGAGCAGTCAATGAGTAAACGAACGTTGGCAATCGCACATTGATTTGCCTCCTCTCCTTCTCTAGTTTGCAACATCAATGCGAGAAGCACTTTTAGGCAGGCAAAAAAGAACTTTAATTCATTCCTAAAGTAGTGCTTGTGCGTTCAACTGAGATTGTGGTATTCAATACAGCCTGCTGCCATGACGGAACCATTTATTCTGCTGACACAAAGCCATACCACCCACTCGACTGAAACAGAAAAGCTGTGAATCACTCACCGAACACCTCTTGTGTCTGTGAAATGCTCAGTGTCACACAAAATTTCCTTAACTAATCCCAGTAGGTCTTTCTCCCTCCCATTCTCCCCTGTGTGGCTTATAGATTTAGACAGTTCTCTCTGGAAATCCTGTCTTGTTTTCTTCTCTGTCATCTATGGAGAACATAGCAGTCTGGTTGTCACTAGTACACAAAGCAATTGCAAAACTAATATGGGTATGTGAGGTCAATATACTAGCAAAAAAATATTTATTGCAATAATAATTTGGTTTGTTTTGTTCAGGGTTGAACCCCATTTGCGACTTGAGAGATAATGCTACTTTAATGATTTTTAAAGAGATAGCCTTAAATTACCCAGTATAACTAAAGAAAAGATGAACAGTAATAACATTTGAATATGATGTTAAATGTCTGGAGGGAAAATTTGCTATGGGTTTATCAGAAACCGTTCTTAAGACATAAGGATTTTCTATTATTTTCTTCCACAAACTTGTTTTTTGACTCTAAAACTAAAATAGGAAGCACATAAGTAAGAAATTGTAGGTGGAATCATCTGGACTATCAATACCCAAATAAGAAGATTATAGCCTTTCAAAGAAACCACGTAGAAGATCCAACAGAAAATAATTAACCTAGGATGGAAAATTAAACTTCCTAATAGCAGTTAGAAAATCTTGGCAAGTCATGTAATCTCTAATTCTACACCTTGTAATTTTTTAAATTGAGGAAATTGTGTTCCATGTCTCTTAAAGTCCCTATCTAGCCTTAACTTTTTTTTTTTTTTTTGCCAGTTTGGGCCCTCACAAACCAATTATAAAATATAGAAGAGAGGTGATATGAGATTTTGGATTTCAGTTGACATTAAATTAATTTTAAGTCAAACTGTGACATTGTTTTCCCCCAAAGCTAAATCTGAGTTATGGTAGATCAATATGCATGTGGTATCCAATATAAAAAGAGCATCTTCTCTATTTTTTACTTGATTGTACTTATCATTTGTTGGGCACATTTTTTAAAAGGTATATCCAAGCATTTGACACAACCCTGAAGGGTGAGTAAACTAAGATGGTTAGCAGACTTAATGCTATATTTATAAAGACTAATTGGAAAGTAGAAAACTTTGCCTGGAGGAAAGAAGGCTTAATGATCGGTGATTTGAAATATTTGAGAAGTTGTATTGTGAAAAATGCATTAAATGTATTTTATGTGACTGCAAGAGCAAAAATTAACAACAGTAATTGAAAAGTAGAGGGAAGCAGATTTTGACTTAAACCACTGTCAGTAAATAGAGGCACCAGCAAAATGGGACTGTTTTTTTTTCTTTTAGATAATCTCGATATCACTGTATCTCACAGAATATATTTATAAAAATAGTTAATGTTATCATGACAGAATACCTTGTACATAATGCAATGAAAGAGAAGAGAAATCAATAATGTTTGCAGTATCTTAAAGTATTTAGATTCCATTTATCTATTGCCATTTTAATATAATTTTCAGGGGATATTTGAGCAAAGATAATTTTTTAAAGATTTTATTCATTTATTTTTTAGAGAGGGGAAGGGAGGAAGAAAGAGAAGGAGAGAAACACAGTGTGTGGTTGCCTCTCGGACACCTCTTACTGGGGGCCTGGTCTGCAACCCAGGAATGTGCCCTGACTGGGAATCCAATCAGCAACCCTTTGGTTCGCAAGCCAGCGCTCAGTCCACTGAGTCCTCCCCGCAAGGCAAGAGAATTCTTGAATTATTGTTGGCAGACTATTTATGAGGAGGGAGGATTATTATTTTTAAATTGAAAAGTGTTTTTTTCAGGGTTCGTTTGTTCTCAAGTTTAAATATTTGCGATACAGTGACATGTTTGCTATTTTTCTTCTAAAATGTCTCTGTGTTGTGTCTCTCCATACTACCTTCGACCTGAGTACTACAAATATTTCTATGTCTTTGCACAGACCACATGGAATCTAGTAAATTAAATTTACAACAAGTATTTGGCAATTGATTAGTTAAGTATAGACTTAAAGGTTTTTTTGATAAAATTATAATACAAGAGTTTCAGATTTCCACTAGAATGACCTATACATAAAGTGGGAGATTCTAGAAGAGTTCAGAACTCATCAATGGTAACATATACTTAACGAAATCTTTATACAGTTTTTACTCAATATAGTGATGGAAACAGACTGAAGTAGCAGCATATTCAGGAAGTATATATATTAAGAAGACCTTGACACAATGTAAACTCAGATTCATCAAGCAAAGTTACAACTAGTTGAATATTATAATAAGAATTAGTCCTTTGACTGGTAAAAAGTAGATAAGATTCTTTTATAATTGCATGCATGATCTAATTAAGGAAGGATTGGTTGTGTCTAGTGTCAAATGCATTGAAGAGTCAGCAAAGGAAGTCACTCTAAGATCATTTCACTAGCAGCATTTGAAAGGTATTGCCATTAATGGCCCCCAAATCTCACACGGGCTCTATGTTATACAGTCCTAGTAGGCCATGGAGAACATGAGTCTTCCTAGCTTCAAGGCAAGCAGGAAAAATCTGGACATATTGACAGTTTATACATGATATGTGAATTTTAGGGACGTAAGGAAACAGCACACTTTTTGCCTACGTGAACTGAGAATCGACTGAAGTTTGACAAAAGAAGAAACCTGTGAAGTCCAAAATATTACTTATGGCTAATGAAGTTTATAATATCAACTCAAACGTACTGAGTGTTTCCATGGTTGAAGTACTGTTCTAAGGGATTTACATTTCATAACTCATTTCATCCTCATAAAAGCCCCGTGAAAGGTAATATTGTTATCCTATTTTGCATAGAAACAAAACTGAAGCAGTAAGTTGGTCAATAATTTGACCAAGGTCGACTGCTGCGTGTTGCAGAGCTAAGATCTGAATCATGGCAGTCTGGCCCCAGGCTCCTTGTCCTTGACTACCACACTTTACTCTGTTTCTAATTGACGTGGAGATTGTGCCTTCATCTGCGGGCAAGTCCTAATACTGAGTCCCAGTTATGACGGGAATCCATCTATCACCAATAGCTCTGGGCTGGAGCGGAACTCACACAGCGGAAGAGACTCATCCTGGCAAAAGTTCAGAAAGGAGGAAAAGAGCCAAATGCATGATGCCTGTGGACAGAGAAAAGAAGAGGAAAGTGGGCCACATGAGTCTATTTTCCTTTTCCAAAATTACCGATTAATTTTCTCTTCCTTCTTGGGAAAGAGAATGAAAGATGGAGTGAAGACTGTGTATCACATTACTGATACTACTCCCACATGGGGGAATGCACTAGTCATGAAGAAGTGACCCCTGCTTTCCTACCTCCCTACGGCCTTCTCCTGCCCTTTTGCTCTCTTATACACGGCTAAACCCGTGGGCAGCCAGAGTTGTGGGGAGCAGGTCAGAAGTACCTGAGGACAGGTTTGTTCCCACCTTTTTAGGAGGACTAATTACTGTATCTAAAGGCATCCTCCTGGACCCAATGGTGGAAGCTTGAGATTTTGCCTTCAGAAGACTCTGAAATAGGGATCCGTAACTCCAAATCAATGACATCTGGGTCCACCAAGTCAGTAACCATTCCAACAAATCTTTTTCTTCTAGATTTGGCTATTCCTACACAAAGGATTACCTCTCATTATTCCAACATTTATACTGTATCTAATGTGATTGACTCATCCTTTTCAACTTATGTTTAATATGTCTTCTATTTGCCTTTTGTTTCCGAGATTCTGAAGTCTAAAAATTCCATGAACATAGTCCCTCAGGCAAAGGAAATATCCTGAAAATTCCTTTCTTGAACCTAAATAAATAATAGAATTTTGGACAGCTGACTTATTGAAATAGAGCATGCCAAGCATCAACAATTTAAGCTTGGAAACACAGCAGTGTTCAGTAGCTCGGGGATTAAATAGTTAAGAGTAGCAAATGTCATTCTGATCAGCAATGCCTACCAGACCTGGCTACAGAAAGACTGTCTTGTCCTATCACAAATATTGGGTCCAGCCATGTTTGTGACTTTTTCCTTGGCTGCTGCAGCATGGCCAAACCACTCCATGCTATCCAGCCGCTGGA
>PVKM010007521.1:0-22905 GCA_004027735.1 Carollia perspicillata | reverse complement strand
TCTTTACCTTTTAAAGAAGATTAAATGAGGAAGTTCTTTACCTTCTGACGACCTTCACCCATTTTCTTCACCCTGTACTTGCTGCCTCTCTGTACCTATGAATTCGTGATATTTGAGATTTCACATATACTGACATCATGCAACATTTGTCTTTCTCTGTTTCACATTTTTTACTTAGTATAATGCCTTGAAGATCCATCCATGTTGTCATAAATGGCAGCGTTTCCTTCTTTCTCTTGGTAGAATAATGTTTCAGTGTGTATATGTGTGTGTGTGTGTATGGATGTCTCTTTATCTCTATTTCTATCTCTGTGTCTTTCTGTCTCTATGTTTATCCCTCTAGCTGTCTTACACTTACTTTACACTTACACTTACTTATCCTACACTTATAGGGAAGTGATGTCATTTCCCTCAGATATATACCCAGAAGTAAAATTGCTGGATAATATGGTAGTTCCGTTTTTACCTTTTTGAGGAACCTCCATACTGTTTTCCACAGTGGCTGCTCCAATTCACAGTCCCCTTTTCCCACATCCTCACCGACACTTGTTGTC
The DNA here is from genome assembly GCA_004027735.1 of Carollia perspicillata. Lineage (NCBI taxonomy): Eukaryota > Metazoa > Chordata > Mammalia > Chiroptera > Phyllostomidae > Carollia > Carollia perspicillata. The sequence continues at coordinate 22,351 of PVKM010007521.1, read as the reverse complement.
TGCTGCCTTTTTGCTAATAGCCATTCTAACAGGTGTGAGGCGGTATCTCACACTTTTGATTCACATTTCTCTGATGATTAGCAATGTTGAACACCTTTCACATACCTGTTGGTTATTTGTATATCTTCTTTGGAAAAATATCTATTCAGTTCCTCTGCTAATTTTTAATTGAATTGGTGTTTTACTAGTGAGTTGTATGAGTCCTTTACATATTTCGGATATTAGTTCCTTATTAGATACGTGGTTTTCAAATATCCATTCCCATTCTGTAGGGGGCTTTATTATTTTGTCAACAGTTTCCTTGCTAAACAAAAGCTTTTTTAGTTCCATGTAGTCCCACTATTAGTTTTTGCTTTGTTGCTTGTGCTTTCAGTAACAAATCCAAAAAATGATCGCCAAGTCCAATGCCAAAGAGCTTACCCCTTATGTTTTCTTCCAAGAGTTTTATGGTTTCAGGTATTACATCCCATTCTTCAACACATTTTGAATTAATTTTTGTGAATTGTATAAGTAGTGTCCTAGTTCATTTTTACACATGTGGACATCCAGTTTTCCCAACAATATTTATTGAAGCTACCATGCTTTCCTTATCATATTTCGTGGCTCCTTTGTTGTAAATTAGTTCACGATATATGTTTGGGCTTAATTCTTAAATTCTCATTTCCTCCAACCACCTCAGAATCCACAAACACTTCACATATATTTTTCTTCAAAATTTTGTTCCTTGCTTATTAATCAATATTCTGTGTTCATGCAGCAGAAGATGAACTTTTAATTGAATTTGTCTTTCATAATTCAGGTTTTTTTTTCTTATGAATTCAAACTTTTTGTAAACTTACAGCATGAGCAATATACCAGGATAAAGGTCACTTGAAAGAAAAAGGTAAACAAACGAGATGGATCGCATATGCCTACGGTGACCTTGTACACTCACCTAAGAAGTATGATAGGAGCTCCCTATGTACAGAAGGAATAGCAGAAGGAGAAAGAAGAACATCATTCCTGTGTAATGAAATACTATTAAGGTCTGTTAAGGAAAATTTCTGAGTACCAACAGTTGTTTAAAGGAGCAGAATCAATCAAGGAAGGAAAGCACAAGGAAAAAAAAAGGCACAGAATTGATTTTCAAATACTTCTTATTCCCTTCAAACTACTAGATCCTTGAACTGATAATTTCATTTTATATCAACAAGCTCTGTAACTTAAATTCGGAAGGTAATTTAATAATGACTTTGTAGAGTGCGAAGGTAACCAAAGAAAATGAAATGTTACTGTTTGTGAGCAAACTCCAGGCCTTGAGACACTTGCCCTTCTTCATCTTAATGAGATAGAAACAGGAAAACAAACAAAACAGCAGCTGTGTAAAGACTATGAGACTAAAAGACAGCAGACATCATTCAAGAATGCAATGAGGATCACATTTTAACAAAATTTTACTACGAAAATTTTTTCTTTTTTTTTAAATTTTAATTGTTGTTCAAGTACAGTTTTCTGTCTTTTACTCCCATCTCAGCCCATCCACCCAACCGTCCCCCGTCTCTCCCATTTCCAGCCTCTCTAGTTTTTGTCCACGTGTCCTTTATATTTGTTCCTGTAAACCCTGAAATTCCCTCCCCTCTCCTTTCTGGACACTGTCAGCCTGTTCTCTATTTCAGTATCTTTGGTTATATTTTCCTTGCTTGTTTGTTTTGTTGTTTAGGTTCCTTTTAAAGGTGAGATCATATGGTATTTGTCTTTCAACATCTGGCTTATTTCACTTAGCATAATGCTTTCCAGTTCCATCCATGCTGTTGCAAAGGGTAGGAGCTCCTTCTTTCTTTCTGTTGCATAGAATTCCATTGTGTAAATGTACCATAGTTTTTGATCCATTCATTTACTGATGGGCACCTAGGTTGCTTCTAGCACTTGGCTATTATAAATTGTGCTGCTATGAACATTGGGGTGCATAGGTTCTTTTGGATTGGTGTTGCAGGGTTCTTATGGTATAATCCTAGCAGTGGAATTGCCGGGTCAAAAGGCAAATCCATTTTTAGTTTTCTGAGAAAATTCCATACTGTTTTCCATAGTGGTTGTACCAGTCTGCAATCCCACCAACAGTGCATTAGGGTTCCCTTTTCTCCACAACCTCTCCAACACTTGTTGTTTGTTACTTTGTTTATGATGGCCATTCTGACTGGTGTAAAGTGGTATCTCATTGTGGTTTTAATTTGCATTTCTCTGATGGCTAGTGATATTGAGCATCTTTTCACGTGTCTCTGAATCCTCTGTATGTCCTCCTTGGAGAAGCGTCTGTTCACGTCCTTTGCCCATTTTTTATTTGGGTTGCTTGTCTTCTTAGAGTGGATTTGTGAAAATTTTTAAATATTCAGAAAAGCCAACAGAATTATACAGCTATTGTTAAACAGTCATTGAAATTTTGTCATATTTGTTTGTATATGCAACTAAACCACTTGTAAGTAGCTTCTACACATCATTTATAATCCTCTATAAATCGACGTCTAATACATCTAATTGTTTTCTTCCTTCTGGTTGCAAAGTCTAATATCTCCAATCCAACATTAAAAATCGGTAAAGACATCTGTAATCAACATCTCCTCAGAATAAGATCTTTTCCTGTGTAACCACAGTGCCATTATTTCTCCTAAGACATTTGAAATGATACTAAGAATATTTTAATAGCTTTTTTTGTCTTTACACAAAGATCTAATCATTGTTAACATATGGCATTAGGTTTTTGTCTCTCTTTTTTACTTACTCTAATGCAATTGCCCCTCCTTGTGTGTTCTATGACATTGACATTTGGCTAAAATGATTGTCTTTTAGAGAATTTCACATGTTACTAGATCGGTCTCACTGTGTCTTTATTGAGTAGCTTAACTTATTTTCTATTCTATTTCCTGGAACCTGGAAATTACATCAATGAGAACATCTGCCAATCCAGAAAATGTACGAAAACTGGCACCCAGTTTCAATGCGCAGGTGAAGGAAATTTGAACCCTGTTCTACCACATTGTTTCCATACCTTCTCCCAAGACTGAGAAACCTTACATAGCCTAGAAGAAGACAGAGTCTGAGACATGGTTGCAATTAATTATTTCTGAACATCTATCCAATTCATTTATTAAATGAATTCATATTTCAATTCACATTTCATTTATTAAAAATTCCATATTTTCCTTAGTGGTTTGAAATGCCACTAAATGCTTCTGTGTACTTCCGTCTATTCTAGATTTTCTGTTGTTGCATTTGTCTATTTATTCATGCACTAATATCACTTGTTTGTAAGTACAGTATAGTATGATATAGCATAGTACAGTAAATTATGGAACAGTAGAGTATATTTTACATTCGGTATGGCCATATCTTTTTTCTTCCTTTTCCTTTATATATATATATATATATATATATATATATATATATATATATATATATATATAATTTAATCTTTATTGTATTTTTCCCACTACCATTTAGTCACCTTACAATCACTACAATCTCTCCCCAGCAATCAGCACATTGTGTCCATGAGTCCTTTTTTCTTTTTTGCTCATTCCCTCCACTCCCTAATCATTGTTGTTTGTTTATTTTTTCACATAAATTTTAGAATCAGTTTGCTAGCTTCACATTAAAAATTACTTCTGGATATTTTCATTCAAATAGTGACAAATTTATTATTAACTTTGGGAAAATTGACATTTTATGATATTTAATTTTCTTATCTTAAACAAAGGTCTCTCGTCTTTTCAAGAGTGCTTGTGTGGCTTCTCAAGAATTTTTAAAGTTCTCCACGTGCAACTTTTGTACATTTCTCATTAGGTTTGTTTCCAAGTATTTTATATTTGCTTGCAGTTGTAAATGGAGTCATCTCTTTATATTTTTTACTAATAGTGTTTTATATACAAATATTATTGATTTTTGTGTATTAGTTTTATATCCTTATATATGACTAAATTTTCTAACCATTTATATTAGTTTCAGGATTAAACCCCTTGGACTTTTCAGGCATAAAATTCTATCAGCAGCAAGGAGATATTTTAAATTTTTTTTATTTCAATTTTAATAAATTTAATAGTTTTTTCCTTTTGACTGCAAAGCACAGAATATGCAATACAATATAAAAACATGAATAGAGATAGAAGCATTTCTGTCTTGTTCCTAATTTTAGCAACTAGGCCTCTAATATTTCTCTATTAAGTAGGACACTAGCTTTTGAAATGAGGTACATGTTTTCATTATTTAAGGGAGTGACAACAGATTGCTTCTTTAAGAATTCCATTTGAGTCAGAAATAGGTGTTGACTCTTGTTAGAGTCTTCTTCAGCATGTTTGTAGGTAATCAAAGGTTTTCTTCATGTTTTAATGTTTACTAATGTAGATAATTATATTGATAAATTTCCTAAAATTGAATAACCCTTGCATTTTGTGAAATAAGTCCTATTTTGTCATGATGCATTATTTTTTAATATGCTATTGAATTCTATTTAATGGTATTTTATTTAGGATATTTCTACCCATATTCATAGATGGAACTAATAAGATTCTTGGTGCAATTTTTATTAGGTAGTTTTTAAAGATACTTTTTACCCTATTTCAAGGAATAGTGTAACATTGGTAAGGTTCTACAGTCTCTGAAGTTCTGATAAAATACCTCTTGAAAGAATTAAGGCCTGGTGTTCCTTGTGAACAGTTTTTTTAAAAAATTTTTTATGTTTTCTTTTGGAATTTGTTGTTTCAAATATTCTAGGTGTACTGGAGATATTTCAGTATATTTCCTGGAAAATTAAACATTGTATGTAGATTTTCAAATTTCTTTGTATAGAGTTCTATATCCATTGTCTCTTATGATCCTTTTGTCTTCCCTTTTTTATTTTATGTTATTGTTTATTCTCTCTTTTCCCGATTTAGAAAATTAGGCTAACTAGTGTTTTAGAATTGTCATTTTCTTTTTTCTAACATTTATTTCTTCTCTTATTCTTATAAATTTCTTCTGCTTTTAAAAACATAGTAACCTTTTCCAGTCAAGAAAAATATTATATTCATTTAATTCCACTATTTAATTTTATTAACACACATGGTTTTGAATCATTCTCTTACCATCACTTTAATTATACATCATATATTTTGATATGTAGTACTTTTATGGTCATTATTAATATTAGTTTTTAAGGAAATGCTGGCAATTTTGTATGTAATCCCTTTGAGATCCCAGAGTTATATCAAAGAGTTATAATATCAAGGTGGAATGGCATTTTAAGTCATGTTCATAATTTCAGTATATTAAAAATATTGCTATTATTTCCGTTTCATGAAACTTACTGAGGTTTTGTTTGTGAAATAATTTACTGCCAATTTTTGACAATGTTTCATGTGCTTAAAAAGAAAATAAAGGCACCATTAGGAAGAAGTAATTGCTATACATTCTTGAGAAAAATATTTTTATTATGTTTTCTAGTTCCTCTATATTCTTAATATTTCCCCACTCAAACCATCTTAAATCGAAACTTATATATTAAAGTTTCCTATGATTAGCATGATTTTGCCAATTTCTTCTTGCATGTTCTATATTTTATGCTTTCTGAAGATGTTGGACTTGATATTTAATGCATAGATATTCATGACTGTTACATTGTTATTGTGAATGACATTCTTCAGCCTCATAAAGTGGCCTTAATGCTTTTAAGACTGAAATCTGCTTTGTCAACTATCCGGATTGCATGTTTTCTGTTTTACGTTCATGGGATCTACTTGGCCCATCTTTTATCTTTAACCTTTCTGAATCACTTTGTTTTACATGGGGTTTGGCTTGTGAACACTTCTTATAATGTCTTTATATTAATAGATTATTAAATCCTATTTATATTTACTGATAAAACTGATATTTCAGATCTTAGCTCTATCATATTTTTCTACTTTATTATTAATGTGATGTTATAATTTCTGCTTTTATTCTTCAGTAATTTTTATTTTACTTTACTGAGTACTTAACAAAGTTAGTGTTTGTTTTACTGGACATCACAAGACTAATAACTTCATATAAAGTTCTTAATTTATTTTTTCTTTTTCAAACTTCTACTATTTGTTTTTTTTCTCTTAAAAGGTAACCTTTTACTCCTATTTATTATCCATGCAGACTCAATATACTTACTTTACTTTTCCCTTTCTCTCAAATGTGTTGTTTCATTTCTCATTTTGAACAGCATTTTCTCTTATTTATAGGTGACTTATTTTTTTCTAAACTCCCTGGAATTTGTTTTTAATTCTGTAAAGCAAAATACTATAAATGTACTTGACATGTTTTAGAAAAAACTCCTCTCAGGTTATCAGGAAACACTTTTAGTAGGTAAAACCAGAATCTATTTCTAACATATGTTTTCTTAGAATATGTAAATGATTAAGTCTATTCAAAATTTTTTCAGTGACTGCTTTTATAAATATACGATATCACATTTGCCTGTGTTCTATACTTTTAGTTTTGTGTATTTTCTTTTTTTAGTGAGGTGGTTTCTTTATTTCATTGTATTTTTCCATTCCCATTTATCCCCTTGTACTCCAGTCCCTTCCGCAGTCACTACACTGCTGTCCGTGGCTGCTCCGTCTCTCCACCCACTGACCCCACTTCCCTCATAGCTGTCACCCTTGCTCTCCACCAATGAGTCTGTCTCTATTCTGCTTGTTAGTTCAGTCTGTTCATTAGGTCCCCCATATGAGTGAAACACATGGTATTTGTCTTTCTCTGACTGGCCTGTTTCTCCTAGCATAATGTTCTCCAGGTCCATCCATACTGTCACAAAGGGTAAAATTTTCTTCATTTTATGACTGAGTAGTATTCCATCATGTAAATGTCCCATAGTTGTTTTAACCACTCACCTACCAATAGACACTTTGGCTGCTTCCATACCTTGGCAATTGTAAATAATAGGGTGATGAACATAGGGGTGCTTATATTCTTTTGAATTAGTGTTTTAGGTTTCTTCCGATATATTACCAGAAATGGGATTGCTGGGTCAAAAGGCAGTTCCATTTTTAATTTTTTGAGGTATCTCCATCTGCTTCCCACAGTGACTGCACCAATCTGCATTTCCACCCACAGCGCGAAGGGGTTCCCCTTTCTCCACATTCTCACCACTACTTGTTTTTGTCCATTTATTGATGATAGCCATTCTGACAGGTGTGAAGTGATGTCTCTTTGTGTTTTTAATTTGCATTTATCTTGTGATGAGTGACTCTGAGCATCTTTTCATATGTCTATTGGCCCTCTATGTGTCCTCTGGAGAAGTGTCCGTTCAGGTTCTTTACCCATTTTTAAATTGGATTGTTTGTGTTTTTGGTGTTGAGTTTTATAAGTTCTTTATAAATTTTGGATAATAACCCTTACCAGATGTATTGGCAAATATGTTCTCCCATTCCATGGATTGTCTTTCTACTTTGTTGATGGTTTCCTTTGCTGAGCAAAAACTTCTGGTTTATGTAGTCACATTTTATTTATTTTCTTTTGTTTCCCTTGCCCCAGGAGATATATCTGATAAAATATTGCTACAAACAATGTCTGAGATTTTACTACCTATGTTTTCTTCTAGGGTTTCTATGGTTTCAGGTCTAACATTTAAGTCTTTGATCCATTTTGAATTTATTCTGTTTGTGGTTCAAGAAGTGGTCTAGTTTCATTTTTCTGCATGTATCTATCCAATGTTCCCATCACAATGTATTGAATAAACTATCTATAGTCCACTGTATGTGCTTGTTTGCTCTGTTGAGTATTAATTGACTATAAAAGTGTATGTTTATTACTGGGCTCTCTGTTCTGTTCCATTGATCTATGTGTCTGTTTTTATACCACTACCATGCTGTTTTGATTACTATGGCCTAATAGTATGGTTTGATATTAGGTAGCATGAATCCAACCTTCTTCTTTCTCAGGATGATGTTGCTATGTGGGGCCTTTTTTGGTTCCATATAAATTTTTGAAATATTTGTTCTAGTTCTGTGAAACAAGTTTGGAATCTTAATAAGAATTGCATTGAACCTTCAGATAGCCTTGGGTACTACAAACATTTTAGTGATGTTAATTCTCCCTATCCATGTATACAGTATGTGCTTTTACTTATTTATATCTCTTTTGATTTTTTTCTTCTGTCTTATAACATTTTGAATACAGGTCTTTTGTACCCTTGGTTAGATTTATCCCTAGGTATTTTATTCTTTTTTTAAGCAATTGTGAATGAGAATTTTTTCTTAATTTCCCTTTCTGATATTAATTTTGGATTCTTTACTAAATTCATTTATCAGTTCTAGTAGTTTCTTGGTGGAATCGTTAGGGTCATCTATATACAGTATCATTTCATCTGCAAATAAAGACAGTTTACTATTTTCTTTCCAATTCAGATGCCTTTTATTTCTTCATCCTATCTGATAGCTCTATGTCTAGGACTTCTAGTACTCTGTTAAATAAGAGAGGTGAAAGTGTACATCCCCATCTTGTTTCCAGCCTTAAGAGGAATGCTCATAGTGTCTGTCCATTGAGTATGATCCTGGCAGTGGGTTTGTCTTATGTGGCTTGTACTACTTAGGCATGTCCCACTGTGCTGAGAGTTTTTATCATGAATGGGTGCCAGATTTTATCAGATGCTTTTTATGCATCTATTGAAATGATCATTTGGTTTTTATCCTTCATTTTGTTATGAAGTATATCCTATTTATTGACTTGCAAATATTGTACTAACCTTGCATTGCAGAATAAATCCCACTAGACGATGATGTGTGACCTTTTTGATGGATTGCTGTTTTTGACTATGTAACATTAAGATTTTAGCATCCATGTTCATCTCTTTTTATTTCTTTTCCCCATTTATTTCTTTATTCCATTATACCTTCCTTATCATTTACTATAGTTGCCATTATGTCTATTTGCCTTAGATATCTTGTAATTTAGTTTGCATCTTTGAGATTATTTTTCTTATGCTTCATTCCTCTTATGTTTCAATTTTTGTGTCTGTTTCTATTTTAGTTTTGAAATTTCTAATTTCTATTGTCCTTTGAATGAATGTTGGGGATCTGTATTCCAGCTCTTTTTTTTGTCAGGATGCTTTAATAATAATTTGCTTTTTTCTTGTTTTAGTAGCTTTCTAGGGATGCTGTACTTTTTTTTTCTGTTCATGATGTGTGCAGAGGCATAGCATCTGAAGATGTTCATAGCACTCTTGTCTTTATTCTAAGCACCACCATCAGCAGCAGTTCTGCATCAGGAAGGGAGACTTGGGTGGCTATTTTGGTTTCTCAGTTCAAGAGTGCCTTCTTCAATCAGTAAAGTGCACTTACTTTAATCAATGGAAAATTTGGGGGAGAATATGCTTATCTGCTGATTATTAATTTATATTAATAATTAATTTACATTTTAATCAACATTTTTGAAGCAATTTCTTCCTTTTCATTCACCACCCAGACTCTAAGGATTATTACATCTTTTAGGATACCTCTTTCTCTAATATAATGGGTGACTTCTTCAACTGTTACTTCTCATTGTACACATTTTCCAAACCATTTTTCAAAATTTCCTTATATCCAATGCTCTGCCCTACCAAGTGTTTCACTTGTTTTTATTAACTTACTATGAGGGCACTCCATCTTCTTTTGGGAGTGAAACAAATGTTTTCTGTATTCTCTCAAAATTAAGACACTGCCATGCTCCCTATTCCTTTAATGGCTCCAGAGATGACTATACTCATTTCATATGTTTATTTACAAACCAACCTGTAAATATGAAACCAGGAATATTTTTCTTAATCCTACATATAATGCAAGTAATTTTACTTGTTTTTCTTGTTAATCTTCATGGCTTATAAAGGATGTATGAAGGGATTTTAATTTGTGTGGCACAATTATCTTATGAAACTAGAAAGTTATAGGATCATATATTTTACTACACATTTGTTTAGAAAACAATATGATAACACTGACTTTGAATCCTCAGTAAAATCAAAGGAAACCTGGATTTGAAAAATGAAGTAATAGAATACTGACAGCAAACTCACAATGATTAACAACCACACTTAAAACAAAAACAAGCTAAGCAAACAATTAGAACAGGAACAGAATCACAGAAATGGAGATTACATGGAGGGTTAGCAACAAGGGAGTGGAAGGAAGAGAGCTGGGGAAAAGGTACAGAGAATAAGTAGCATAGAAGGTGGGGAGAAAATAGGCAGGGGGAGGGCAAGAGTAGTGTGGGAAATGTAGAAGCTAAAGAACTTATGACACATGGACATGAACTAAAGGGGGGGAGTGTGGGTGGGAGGGGGTGTGCAGGGTGGAGGGCAATGAAGGGGGGAAATGGGACAACTGTAATAGCATAATCAATAAAATATATTTTAATTAATTAATTAATTAAATTAAAAAAGAAGTGCATGCATTGCAAAAAATAAGGAATTCAATGTAATACAAAATTAAAACCTGAATTAAAATTAGTAAGTATAGTACTAATGGTATTGAATATCAAATAAGCGATTTGGTAGAGCCTTAATCAATTGTTTTCACAAGAAATAAATAGTCAAGTTATGAACTGAGTGAAAATATTTGCAAGTATATCCAACAAATAACTGTTTCTAGACATTAAAGTCTGACATTAAAACAACAAAAAAACCATAAACAAACAGAACATTTTAACTAAGTAACTGAAGAATAAAACTCAGACATTTCACCAAAGAGGAAATACAGATGGCAAATAAGCATATAAAGTTATGTTAAATATTATTAGCCATTAGGGAAAACACAAATTAGTGAGATATTGTAACATATATATCAGAACAGTTAAATAAAAAGTAGCAATACCAAATGCTGGCAAGGGTGAAGAAAAAAAATGATCTTTCATACACTGTTGGTAGAAATGTATGAAGTTTACAGACACTTCAAAAAAGAATTTGGGTGTTTATCATAAAAGTAAACATACACATACCACACTACCATACAGGGCATTATACTGAGTGAAAAATGCCAATCTCAAAAAATCACATACCATGTGATTACGTTTCTGTAACATTCTCACAAAGGGAGGGAGAGGTAAAGGTCAGGTCAATGGTTGCCCCAAATTAGAGATGGCAGGGGGTGAGGCAAGGTCAAATGTGACTATAAACAGGTAGCTGGAGGGAGTTCATTTGTGGTAGAGGAAGATTTTTTATCTTGGCAGTGGTGAGCTCACAGATACAACAGATGTGATAAAACTGCAGAAAATTCTACGCATATGAACACTCCAATGAATACATGTAGAAAACACGCACACAAATGAGTCCCTGTGAAATCTGAATGGGTCTGCAGTTCTTTCCCATGTCAGTTTCCTGGGTTTGATACTGTACTCTAATTGTTTAGAATATTACTACCAGAAAACGTTAATGGGACCACTCTACTATTTTTAAAGCTTTCTGTGAATCTATATAGTTTTTTAAGCACACAATTGTCAAACAAAATTAAATTATGAATTAGAAAATAACAAAGTAGTAGTAGGTATCTGAGCATCGAATTCATTAAAAGGAGTAGTGAAATATCTAAGCCTATCCAGAAATTGTTTCAATAAGAGGAATAATGGTCGTAATTTCTCTCTCATTTCAATTTGTATTCTTAAATTAAGACTTAAAATGCAACTTACGATCAGAAAACTGTAATGTTGTTGTCTCTGGGAGCATCTGGTGTCATTGGCCAGGATTTTAACTATATGTTCCCAATAACACCTACTCAGGAGGTTCTTCTCCCCAGGTTAGGGAGTGGGGGTCCGGGGTCCAAGCTTCTCATGCGAAGGCCTTGTAGTCCCACATTCACTGTTAAAATACGGAGGCTCGGGAACTTCTACAAACCTCCCCCTTTCCCATTAACACTCATTTTGACTTTCTCTGGCATCCTCAAGATTCTGGTTTGCCTTTTACTGTGTATTTTTCCAAAAAGGGTGTGAGTCAGGCTCATTATCGTTCAAACAGGAATGTGCTGCACAACCGGCACATGGCTGGTAGCGGTGCTGGGAATGTGTGCACAACCTCCGGGAGGCCTATAAATGTCAGCCGAGTGCCAACTGCTGTTTGATACGGGCTATCAGTCTCCTGAAAACAACATTTCTCTCCATCCACACATCTGTGAAGAGTTAACGAACGTTAGGAGAAAAAAAATATGTCACAGTTGTATTTTCCTTGCAGGATTATTCAAACCCATCCAGAAGATAAACTTGAATACTCTGATTCTTTGACATATAAAAAGGAAACTGAGCAAAAAAATTAAAAACAGCAAGAACATTAATCTGAATATTTGTATGGATAAAGTGTGGTGCTGGGCCATGTAGATGGTCTTAAGATTTTTTTTAAAAGCATGTCTGTTGTTTGAACTTAGCATGGCTCTAAAAGTTAAAGTCTATTATACAATCTTTAAAAGCATGTTGGGTGTACCCAGGAGCTAGTCCGTATTGCACAAAGCAAGCCGGGTTTAGAGTAGATGGAGAGAGTAAGTACACAATGTTGTCTGACGATGGATGAACATCTCAAAGACTTACGCTGGCAGTGGCATACTCAGGCTAAGTTTTACTTCTCGTGTCTCGATGGTGGTGTGATTATTCTGTCCTTCAGACAAGTAGAAGAGAAAACATAAAACATGGAACGAAACTTAATTACTTATAAAATATATTGAGAGTTTTGTGACACCAGCTGATATTCAAGATGTATTATATATATTCTTTAGGGTACTTTCCATGAAGAAGTTCCCATGAAGTTGGTCACCCTCTAAGCTTACAGTCAGCTCATGTTATAACATTTTGTTCCCCAAAATGAGAGAGAGAGACTAGAGAAAGTGACTTTTTTTCTTTTCCTACTGAGAGCTTAGGTTGAAGCATTAAAAAAATCCATTATTGAAAGTTCTATTGCTGGGACAAAAAAAAAACAGTAAATAAGAAAATGAATATTTTATATTTCACCTGCCAAGGACTCAAATCCCAAGTGACATAGCATACCTAAATACAGTTATTATGGCCATATAGGGTTTGGTCGGTAGCAATACAGCATTTATTAATAATGTTCAATTGTTAGTGTTCAAATTCATATATATACCTTCCAAACTCAAAGGCAGCTCCTTTGTGTGAAGCCTGTTTCAGAACTGTCATTTCATGAGGAACATAAACGCTCCGTGCTGTATGTTGTTTTCTAAGCCGCTGCAGGACACTGACTTGATTTCAGCGCGGAGTGATTTCCAGCTGTGTCGTGCTGTGCACTGAATCTCCTAGCACCGAGGCATGGTTCAGGATAGAACACTTTGTCTTGGCCAAAGTGAAAAATATCTTCCACCCAGCGCTCCTGGCTATAGGATTTTGAAACCAGGAGTGAATCAGACCGGTTTAAATTCATCTGGACACATGTTCTCCAATATCGCAGGAAGAATGTCCCCCCAGTTGATAAATCTGCTCACGTGCAGAAACTCTGTACCCCAAGCAGCCGTGGGGGTTCCAGAGCCCTCCATACAGCCTTTGCTTTCTTTTGCTCAAGGGATTCCGCTTCTTGAAATGCTCCCCTTTTCTCCTCTTGTTTGGCCCGTCAAGTGACAAGCATACTTTCATTTTTCTCAAAAAGTGAAGAATTACCTGCTGGGTGACATTGTTCTAAAACCCGAGTGGCTTGAGCTGTGGTGCTCCCAGGAGTGACTGTCGCCAGCTTCAGTCAGCACCCCATCAGATAAGCCACAGATAATTCCAGCGCTATGTGGAGCCTGGCCGAGTGGAGCCTGGCTGAGTCCTAGAGCTGCTTGCTCTACAGCTCAGTTAAGAGCTGCACTCAAAGGTGGAGCCGGGGGGTCCCTCCTGCAGCTGGTGCTTTAGAAAGCGCTTGGAAAATGGATCAATGTGCCATATTCGCCTTCAAGTTCCACAGAGAAGCCCTTGAGGAGTGTGTCTTTTCTCAAAAAGGAATAACAGTTTTCCTTTCACTCTGGTGGCAATATACCCAAATGCTGTAAACCCCTGATCTCCTCTTCCAGCTCCAAGAAGGCCACAGGCCAGGCAGAATCCTGAGCACTTGATACGTTTTTTTCTGACCTTCTGTCAAGCCTGAAGGTTTCTGCTTATTCCTTTTCATTGGCGTAATGCCATCAGTGTAGTAAACCCGGGGAAGGTCCTGCTATACGGCGAGATGATCTAAATCCTTGCAGATTAAATCATGAGAGAGAGCCAGAGATTTGGCATAGTCTCGAGATGAGACGCTGATTGTGTTCTGTCTCTTTCTGGTGAATGGAAACATTCTACTGTTCTCTCATAATTGCACAGGTCGGGGGAGGGGGAGTCATCTTGATACGTGAGTTCCAGAAGGAGGGTGTGTTTTGGTAACTCCAAAAACAGACCACAGATGGAACAGCAGTTGCAATTTGTTCACAACCTGATAAAACCTATGAAATTCGCTATCATATTTATTTTACTTACTTGCTTTAAATATAATCCATAAAGGAGAATTAAATGGAATTGTGGTAAGTCACTAACCTGAATCTTTCAATTATTGATTAATGGCCCTAATCGTTGTTATTTCACTTGGAACAGGGTATTTATTTGCGTATGCTATTTTGGTAGGTAGCATTATTTCCAGGGGTCTCCACTTACTCCTGGATTCCGTATTATCAATCATACCATGGTTCGGGGCCAGTGTGGGAAGTTTGCCGGAAGCTTCTTTCAACTCTTCATTCAGCAATCAAAGAAATAACAAGAGCTTGATTTCACAGACTCCTTGGACCCATAGTTAATTTGACTTGGGAAAATAAGTTATTTACCATCCAAACCTCACAACCTTGACTCTGATAAGTGGACCAAAGTGATGTTTTTGATCCTCAGAGATTAGCACTTGCTCAGAACTACAAATGGCCGAGAGTTTACTCTCAGTCTATACGCAGATTCCCAGGGAAATATTCACAGGTCCCTCTGGAGGTGGCTTTGAGGAAGACTAGAAGTCATAGTCTCTGTGCTATTGCAGAACCATTGCAGACAGTCCCACAGCCATTCCCTCATGCCAAAGGCTCTCTGTCTGTGAATTAAGTCAGATCTCCCTGAGTTGCTCCAGTGAAGCCTATGTTCTCCTGAACTCTGATCAAAAAGGATTTGCATGTTCCTTCTCACCCTCTGGATCTGATCATCACTTCCAAAGTCAGGGAGTACCGTTAAGGGGAGCACTTCCTAGCTTTATCCTTGGTTTCTAGAAGAGAGACACATATGTTAATTAACTTAAGAGTGTCGGTTTTCCCTTTACCTATTTATTTCTTCTTAGTGTAGGAGTATCCTATAGAAGGGGATACTCCAAGGGGTCTGTGATGGGCCTAATGTGTCAGTTCTACATGGTAAGTGTGCCCTGCTTTCTCCCTGAATGTTTCGATTCCTTCCTCTGTATTGTTCCCAGACTGTCTGACATTTCAGCTTCATTTAACATAGTCGGCCCGAGCCTAGATTTCAGCCCACTGGCTGAGCAGCTCTCCTAACCACTCTCAGCTTCACAAATTAACCCCCTGAATACAGAATCTCAGAAAACTTTTTTCCTAAATTTAGCTCAATGTAAAATTCTGTTGCTCCCACCCGGCTACATGGTAAAACAAATCGATTTCCACACGCGTCCCCAGGTTTTTGCTGATATAAATTAGCCAAGTCTTGCAATTTTAGGTGTAAAACTGTCCTCAGAAGTCAAACTTTATTCTTGTTCCTATGGAGAATGCTGAGCTGTGGGTCTGCGAGGCAATGGCAGAGGCGAGGTAGCAGGATAACTGGCTTTCCGATACAAGATAGTCCTCTAGGCGGGGAGTAGCTTTGGGGTTCTGGCTAGACAGAGCTGGCCTCACAGTAAAAGAAGAGGGGCTGTTCCTGCTGGCAATGCCATCGCAGTGAGGTTCTGGGGCCGGTGTCCTCTGGATCAGCCAAATCTATCTGAAAGTTCTTAAATGATTGGAGACCAACTCTCTCCCAAATATTCCCCCACTGTCACTTAGAAGAACTGGTCGGTCTGTGCATGGAACTTGCTGTTATCCAACAGCACTCAGCATTAGAGTCAGCTTCTGACCCACATGTGTATCTGCCCTGAGTGAGAAGCAATAGGAGGGTGTTTGGCGGAAGACATAGGCTTCCCTGAACTTCCTGGGCTGCCTGGGCTTCCCATAAGCTTCCCTGGGCTCCTGTCCATGACTTCGGTTGAGAATTTAAAACCATGAGCTTGCCATTGGCTTCATTTAAACTTCCCATCACATTCCTATTTCTTGTATTTTTAATTTGTTCATCCTCAGTGACAGACAGCCACTTGTTTACTAAATCTTTGCTTTCCATCACCCTTGGTATAGTGAAATATAAGGTCTTTCATTGGTTCCTTGGATTGCTGTGCTAATGGATTATCTTTACAGTCACACCTAATTAATTTGGATAACCAAAACCAAATTTCCATTTCCTTAGTCTACTACATGCATTCCTTGCTGGTTCCAATTATAGTATTAATCAGAGTTTTGTTTTAGAAAATAGAATCCACTGTAACTTCCTGGCTGGTGTGGCTCAGTAGATTGAGCCTGGGACCGTGAACCAAAAGGCTGCCAGTTCAATTGCCAGTCAGGGCACACGACTGAGTTGTGGGCCAGGTCCGCAGTAGGGGACCATGCAAGAGGCAACTACACAAATGTGTCTCTCCCTCTCTTTCTCCCTCCCTTCCCTTCTCTAAAAAATTAATAAATAAAATATTTTTTAAAAAGGTGTTAAAAAAAGAATCCACTGTAACTTGTTTGAGCAATGCATTTCAGGAAATGGCTTCTAATTATTGGTAGGGCTGAAAAAACAGATTTTAATTAAACCTGCAGGACTGACACCAACATACTTAACTGCAGCACCTGGTCACCAATTCACACTATTGCCACTGTGAGGAAGCTGTCAACATCTTGAAAACACTTTCATCAACAAGTAGCCACAACCACAAAACTTGGAAAACTCTTGAACCGTGCTGTGCTTTCTATGAGTCATACGTGCAGAAATCACACACTTTACCCTCCTTCCAGGTGCCTACAAAGCTGGTGACCAGGTGGATAACAATATCTCTGCCAACGATTCTAGTGCAGGCAAACCTACCTGCCCATTGACGGCTACCAGCAGAAACTCGGAAGTAACAAAAATGAAACCTTTGTTCCACCCTTGAGAACTCAAAAAAGCCACCAAATTGGGCAAACATTAATCATATTTAGCAAATTACCTTCAGAGAAACCTAGGAGACAAAGTTTTTTTTTTCACTTTTGCTCTTTGAAAATTAAGGAAAGCTCAAAAAACGATTGTGTCTCAATTCGCCATATTCACTACTTCCAGGAAAGAAGAACAGATGTCAACGTTTGGGAACACACCTCTTCCTGACACCTGGGATCACAGGTGTGGAAAAGCTCTAACTCTCAACACGCCTCACATGACTTTCATATAAAATGAAATGAAGTTACACTGACAATAAAGATGTTGTGATAAGTCCATTAGACTATACCACATGCCATGCTTGGAATATAATGGGTGAATACAAATGAAATTGCCAAAGGAGAGCTGAAAGATTACTTCTCTCCATCCATCCTTCCCTTGCGTCTTCCTCTCCTCCCACTCCTCAAACCCACCAAACAGGAAACTCAGCATACCTCTAAATAGCACATTAGCTAATTCAAAATGCTGCCCTTTATTAGCCATAACATCATATCATGAATGGATGGGAACTGAAATGGCTCCATTTGCCTGCCTTCTGCTCTCCATTCTCTGAGGTAGCTGGCCTGAGTTCAACCCCTGTGCTCCAGTAACAAGACATGTTTACAAGTAGCGTCCACTCTGATCGATCCGTGCCTTTGTCCTGCATATTGTTAAATATTTTTCACGCTTCTCAGTAGATATTCATGAGCAATAAAAATGGCGATCCAGAAAAGAAATGAATCAGTGGGCAAAGTGAGTGACCGGATCCTGAATGTGAAGAGGTACCCAAGGATAAACAGACACCATCCAGCTCCTGAATAAAATTTCTTCCCCATAAAATAAAATGTCTTTCAAATTTTAACTGACTTCTTACACTGCTTCCTAGTTTACTAAGCACCTTTTGTAGGCTGCTATACTCAAATTCCACAGCCATCCTGTGGCCTGTGAAGTCGGAGTTGCCCTTGTTAGAATAGCATCCTTTACCCCTGCCTGCCCATTACATTAGACGTGAAATACTTGCGCTTCAGATTCTCATGCTTTTTGTGTATTGGACCTGTATTGGGAAAAGAGTGCTCTCTGGGTTCAGGTGGTAAAACCGCATTTAAAGAAAGGTCACTTTACTTTATAGGGAAGGAGTATTTCTCTCAGGTGGGATCCCAGGACTAAATAGAGTCTTAGGAGGAAGGTTGAGAACCCATTCTTATGCTCAAACAAAGGAGCCAAGATTCCTCAGAAACAGTTTTTGTATTGTGGACTCAAAACCTCCTGAAATATGCAGACAGCCTGAGAGCTAACAAATAATTTTTTAAAAAAGCATGTAACTTGTATCTTTTCTTTGAGATGCCTGCATACCCCTATCCCCTATTCACTTAAAAAACAGGTTCCTCTGTCCTTGGGTATAATTCACTGAAGGAAGATATTAGAAACATTATATGTATATAAATGTCATACTGTATATGTATATCATATTCTTTATATGTTAGCACCTTTTTTTGTTTGTTTTCATCATTTTTATTCTCCTTTGGTATTTTGCAAAACTCTTTGAAAAAGCCTGAACCCCTCTTGGTTATGCTAAGTATAAATAGGGATAGAAATTTACATGTGTAGCTACCAGATAAAGTAAAGTGTGTGGGGGGAAGCACAAAGGTGTATTTTTTCCAAAAAAATTAAATCAGTACAAAAAAATCAGTATCCTGTGTCAACACTTCATGTAACTTGAAGACCAAGCTGTTTATTCTTTGAATAACAAGACATCAAAAAGTACATACCCACTGCAAATCTTTGGTGTGTCCTGGTGGTTTTTTGTATACTTAACATATATTTTGGCTAAACACTAATTTGTTTTATGAATGAATAGATCAAACCTCAGTGAGGTAAATTTATCTTATCACAGTCCCACAGAACCGTGACTGAAACCCTTTAGTTTCAAATATCATATACTCCTGCTGCTAAAAAACCAAAGATCTCTTTCTTGCCATAAGGATTTCAGGTAAGAGATTCGTGCATTTTGGGTCTCTGAAGCAGCCATGACTGGAGCTGGGATTAAGATGGCGTGGGGGCTAAAGAGATCACAGAGACAGCCACTGTGCAATGACAAGCCATCTCCCCAGGATGCCTGTTTGATTCAAAAGCCATGAAGCTGATAGATGTTCGAACATAAGAGTTGTTTCTCTTCCTAGAATTCAATATTATGACACAGATGGACATAAATTGACATCTCAATTTTTTGCACTGCTCATGCACAGATTTGTACTGCACTGGGTTCTGCTCATGAAAAGTTCTCCATATCAAGAGAAAATTGCCTATTTTGACCTACTTCAATGTTTAAACAGCCAAAAGAACACATAACACATTGAACATAAACAGGAAAAAAAGGAGGTAAGAGAAGAATAAAAAAAATGAAAGGCTAAGAGATGAAAGGAAAAAAAGAAAGGTTCCAATGAATGTAATCACTGGGAAGCAGAGACTTGGACTCCACCCCACTTCCTGTTTGAAGCCCACTAAATTCTCCCCCTCCTGTGCCACAAGTGAGTGATAACTCAATATATTTTCCAACAGAGATGATGACCGTGTCCCATACTCATACTGGTTCGAACATGAAGAAGAATATTTTGTATGGTTGAAAATTATAATTCAAATACTTAATACAGATATGATAGGAGCTCACAATGTAACTAAAGAAAAGACGAACACTTTTGATATAAAATCATGTTTTAAGAAAATGTTGGCTTCACATTCTAATTTCTATAAAAATATCTGGGCTTTTTTTCTTAATCTTCCCTCTAACTCCCCTCCTATTGAGTCCTGTATATTGGTGCAGGGAAGAGTTGGACCAAAGGTATAATGAATCTATACAAAAGAACAGCACTGCTTTTGCCCTTTAGCTTATCTTTTGTCCTTTTTTCCCTTTCTGCTGTCTTTGCTCATCTTTCCCTCTGCTTTGGTCATCCAGGCACACAGCTGTTTCTTCACTTGGGAAGGGTACCATTTCTCATAAGTTTGAGGAAAAGGACTATGAGAAACTGTTATGTGGTAAAATCAAAGAATAGAGTTTTAAGAATGCAGGCCTGGCAAAAGCTATAGAGAAGCCATGTAGATTGAGAATAGAATAAGATTATAAGATGTAATTGGCAGTTAGGAGGTCACAAATGACCTTCAGGTGATGAATATTAGCAGTGGGGTGTATGATAAGATTAAGTGCAGTATAATAGATTGAATAAAATAAACGAGAATGATAATAAATAGTTGTTCTATATTTTTAAGAATTAGATCAAATAAATTTTCCTTAGTGGATACTTTTAGGTCATCAAACAAACTCCCATCAACTAAAATAGCCCATTTCAGATAGCTATCCTTATATACAAATTAGTGGCTTAAAATGTCAATATCTCTTACGGTAGATTTGTTGACTAAGCTCAACAGTGGCTCTCTGCTGACATCCCTCATGTCTTGCAGTCAGAGGTCAGCTGGGGCTGCATTCATCTGAAGCCTCGACTGGACTGGACGTGCCAGATGGCTCACTTGTAATAATAATGGTTGATGCTGACTGCTGGCTACAGGCTTCACGATGCTGTAGAGCAGAACCTCATTCATAACATCTCTGTATGGCTCTCTGACAGTATGGTGGATTTCTACAAAATCTTCCCAAGATTGAGTGTTCCAAAATGGAAATTGCAATGTTTTATTGTGATATATTCTTAAAAGTCATTACAATATCACTTTTGCTACATTCTATTAATCAAATTAGACAAAATCAGCATATTTCTAAAACATAAAAACATGGGGTAAACTTTGAATGTAAAATCTATTATTAGAATCCCCCTCTGGACTCAAGTTCATTTCCAGATATTATTTTGAAGGACACATGACTTTAGGTTGTGATCAAATGTATGATTTAATAAGAACTTAATTTTTTTTCTGATGTACATGGTCAAAATGTTATTTTGGAGGTCTACGTTATTATCTGTAGAGCTAGAGTGGTGGAATGTAGGAAATTAAGAGCCTTCTCCCATTTATCCACTTCAATTCTATTCCCAAGCTTTACTGACATCACTGATGATGTGATCTTGTCCACGGAAGCTATCAAGAACAATAAAATGAAAAAGATTGTTGAAGTCAATGCTTAGGGGCAGAGGAAAACCAATATATACATATGAATAAGGAAAATCAAGTGATCGAAGAAAGGAATCAGTCTTGTCAAGCTTCCAGAGGCGACAGACTAATCATTACATTAAACAACAACAACAAAAAACCCTAATTCATACTGTGAGGCTAAGTGTTAGAATGCAGTGCTAGGAGTTCTTTAAAGTAAGAATCCATTTGGCCTAGAGAACATTGCAGTGTATTAGACACTATATCGAGCTCTTGTTTTGAATACATAAATGGCTGAGAAAGGGCATGATAGATTTTTTTTTACACACGTACTCCAATGCCCAGATTTGCTGGAGCACTGTGCTCCCAGTCAATAGTGCCCTTGTAGTTTGTTTGTTTAATTGATTGCAATGCTATGTCAACCTTCATGACCAAAGTGTCAAGTGTTTGCCGACTGGCACGCAGTCGTGTTTGGCGCCGCTCTCTCCTCCCTGCCACGCTGCTGCAGATGCTGCAGCTTACAGGGTGTGTTCAGCCAGGCAGGAGTCCAAACTTACGGAATTAAACAAAGTGTATGTCCATGAACTGCCTCAAGTCCATCAGCATTACTGACGATTGAGATTTCCAAGAAAACAAACAAAAATATTAGACTCTCCAACTTTTTATAGTGCTGATTAGTTGTTTTTGAGTAATCTCTCTCCGTCTTAAAAAAATCAATGAAAGGAGGATATTTAGAAGAGACAAATATTTGTTCTCTGTATTTGTAAATCCCTTCCTAGTACCTTGTCCACCTCTAAATGCTGATCTGCTATGGATTTTGCTCTAGTCAAATGAAAAAATATGAAATGAAAAATTGCTGTAAATATGTTATTGATTTACAGGTTTTATTTGGGATCATCGCATGAGGCCACATGCTTAATAATATTTCCTTTGACCTGAACAATGACAACACCATCCCAGGGTTTCCGTTAAAAGTCTTGGCAGGGCGAGATCAATCAGAACTGCGCTGAGGGCAGAGCTGCACTGATAACGTGAGCCTGGCCAGACAAGTGCTTCCACCGGAGCAGGCAGGCAGCCCCGGAGCACA
>PVKM010007520.1:0-41311 GCA_004027735.1 Carollia perspicillata | reverse complement strand
GAAGGAAGGAAGGAACTCAATTTTGAGTCGTCCTAAGCTCATCTCTTCAGCTCCTAGAATGGCTTGGCTACTGAAATCAAAGAGAAGATATGAATATCAAGAAAGACACAGGGAGGCATAAATAAGGTTCTTTGTGTGAAAGACCCAGGAACACGGTGCAGGCCCTCTCAGGTATGGCAGGATCCCTGCTTTATGTCCAGGTTTACTCTGTGCCTGTAGGAGCTGGGCTAATGGTTATAGACCAGGCCTGGGCCTTACCTATGCAGATGGGAACCAGGCCTGCCTGTGAGTGAGTGCAGCAGACACAAAGCAGAGCCACGCAGGTGCTCCCCACTCCAGCTGTGGGAAACCTCTGGGCTAAACACAGGGAAATGAAGTCTGCACCAGCCTTGGGCCTGAGTGTGCACAGCAGTGTGTGTGCACATGTGTGTGGAGAGGAACAAAGGAGGGGGAAAGGATGGAGATGAATAACTACCATGTACTCACCACAAAAAAAGAACTAGCCATACACTTTGAAGGGGAATGGAACTCTTACTTCCATCCCTAGCCATATTCAAATCACACACTTTCTTAGTGATTCCATACAATAATGTCTCACGTTCCCCAAAATCAATCTGTGACTGTCAGTGACTAATACTATCATAAAATTTGCACTTTTATAACATTCCAGAGCAGAAAAGGAGGCTGCCCTGTAACAGTAGATGCCTTTAAGGAACTTTCTTTATAAAAAGAGATCAAAATACAAGCTTCAATGGAGGATTTTAGACATCAGCCAGCAAATAAGACAGGTATATATAACAGCCTTCCCAGGATCCTAGCTCACCCCATATCCCTTATAAGTTATGAAAATCAGTATTTTCTGTCATTCAATATCATGTGCACACTTTCTAAGTACAGAAACCACTCGGAGATCATGAACAGAGGCAACAGCGTCCCAGTACCCTGGGACCAATCATGAAGAGGCGCCCTCAGCAGAGCCCAGAAAAAGGCCCACAGAAATGGCTGACTTTACTGGGGAGGGTCAGACCTTTGTATGCCTCTCTCTGCCACCCTGTCTTCCGTTGTTTCTAGACAAGGCCCCTGCACTCCTAAAGTACCAGGCCTCTTAGCAATCTGGAAAACAGAAAAAAACCTTCTGTATACTCTCAAGTCTTTGATCAATGTGTAAGATATTCAGGCAGCATCATGAAGGAAAACCAAAAAAAAAGCTCCCTACTTGATTTGGCTCCTCAAATAAACAGATGGACTCGATCCAGTCCATATCTGGAAAAGCTTTTAGCTCTTTAATTCAAGGCTCAGTTGAGAATAATTGGGCCCATACTCTCACATGAGAACTTGATAGAGTTTACCCTGGGTCCTTATAAATGACAGAGGGTGAAAAACACGTTGTACATACTGGCCTCAGTCCCTAGCGGCCCCTCTCTAAGGAGCTGGTGAGAATCTTGACCAGTGTGGCTGGGGATCCAGGTGTGTGGGAATTTGCTCATGTGTGGTCCATGCCAGAGCTCCACAGAGTCAGCCTGGAGCTGTCTGCTCCTTCCTCTGAGCTCAGTGTTTGAAAACTCAGATCGCATCTGTTGATTGCAGAAAGGTGTAGCTTTTCTCCAACGTGTTCTGCAATGTGATGCCTGTAGTTCTAAGTGAGCACTCAGAGACCAGATCTGTTGTCCGGTCCTCTCCCAGAAAATGAGGTGTAGCTTTGGAAACAGCCCTAATCTAGCTGATGGGCCATACGTTATGCTCTGAGGGAAGGCTGTTAGTTTGCATTGAAAGAGATCATTCTAGGTTCTAAAACATGAGAGAAGCAAACCTTTTTCAGTTTGACCCTAGGACACTGACTACCTATTCATCAAAATCCTTAACCTTGAACTTGTAGCCTTCTTCTGCATCATGTATTTCTGAAAGAGAACGTTTTATTTCCTTTTGCAGATTTTTTTTATTTAATTGTTGCTCAAGTACAGTTTTCTGTCTTTTACTCCCATCCCAGTCCACCACCCTCAGTGCTCCCCACCTCCCTCCTATTTCCACCCCTCCTTAATTTTTGTCCATGTGTCCTTTATATTTGTTCCTGTGACCCCTTCCCCTTTTCCCCTGAAATTCCCTCCCCTCTCCTCTCTGGTTACTGTCAGCCTGTTTTCTATTTCAATGTCTTTGGTTATATTTTGCTTGCTTGTTTGTTTTGTTGTTTAGGTTCCTGTTAAAGGTGAGGTCATATGGTATTTGTTGACAGTTTTACTAAGAAAACTGATTTGACATCTACATCTGAAAATAAATTTAAATACTATTATTCGACATGACTTTCCTTACAGGGACAAAGATTATCAGTAGAGTAACAGTAAAGGGTCTTTAACAAAGCAGCCTGTTACCAAATGTCCGTTTCATTTACTTATTCATTCATTCATCACACATTTCCTGTGCTCTCACTTTGCACCAGATACCACATGAGGCATGGGGCATACAGAGATGAGTAGACTCCCTCTTTCAAGGAGTTCATAGCCCAGTGTGATGACAGATATCTAAGCAAGAAGGGCAGTGTGTGACACTGTTGGATGAGCAATGTTAACCACCTGTACGGGGTAATGGGGAGTTCTAGGGGCCAGGGTGTGTGTAAGAGTTGGCAGTGGGCAGATGGAGGGGCTGTGAGGAGCAGGCACTGCCACCAGATGCAGCCAAGCCTGAGTCATAGCCCTGGCCCTGCCCCTCACTAGCTGTGAGCTGTTAGAAAAGTTACATTACCTATGCAAACTTTAGCATTATTATCTATTAAATCAAAATAATTAAGATGGACTTTTTCAGAAGATTGAATAAAATCGTATTTATAAAACACTTAGCACAGCTGCTGGCATCTGGTAAGTGTTCAGTAAGTGGGACCTCTCCATTAATTTTATCATTATTATTTTCTATGCAGTCTGGGTCAACATCTGACATACTAGGAGAGGATCTGTTAAAGATGAGATATGGTTAGGCAGACAGCGGCTTCCTATCCAGATTACACAGAAGACCTATGTTCTGTTTATTGGGAGCTGTCAGCCTGCCTCAATTTGCTGTAAAACCCACTTCTTTTCCAGTTGCTGGTTGGGAAATTCTACCCTGAATTATCAGTTTATGAGGTGCATGGCAGAGGCAGGTCTGGGAATGGTCCTGCCACCTTATCTGGTTCTTGGCCTTGGCAATGCCCCACTCCTCAATTACCTTTTCATTACGAACTCAGGGAGAGAAGACTGCATTTCCGCTTGTCACTGGCATGACTATGTCTGTCTCCTGGACAAGTGCCAGCTGTAAATGGTTCCTACTTCTCTCCTGTTAATACTGCGTCTGCACATATGCCTATCTCAGCCTTTGTTTAAATATTAAGAAGTATGTCCAGACACTAAGCACACAGAAATGTAGACACATGGCCAAGAAAAAGAGTGTGGCTGATATAAAATATGGTGGTGACTAAATATTCAGAATCTGAGAAATTATAAAGATTCACTCAATTTTTTTCATCCACAGATTCATTCAATGTAATGAAGGGTGGGGGGAGCACAGAACTAGTGTGAGTTCTTTCTGTATGACTTGTTTATAAATTCATTCAACATGCAAATTTGCTGTCAGCCTTCCTTTTCCTTCATTAACCCTAGCAAAGACAGACAGAATGGGAAAGCAGGTTCTTCAGAGATCTACTCCAAGCCACCAGGGATGCTGAGAATTATTTGCAGTAACGATCCTACAAGCACACCTTCCATCCTCCCCACATCCTGAGTCAAAGTACCAAGGCCACAAAGGGCAAGAGTATTCATTCATTCATCCCCCCTAAACAACATTAATGGCATTCCCACTGCCTATGAAACCCCATGTAAGGTTCTACAAGAAACACAGAAATTAAAAAATCAACCCTTATTCTAGGGAGTTCCTGGTCTAAAGGAGGACATATGTTATTCTAATATCAGATAAAGGGATGAGAAAAGGAAGGACACAGGTGAGCCAGGGGTATTAAAAGAACCCAATATTTATCATGTAATCTGTATTAAGTGCATTATCAACAGTTCATTTTTAAAGAGTAGACAGAATATTTATTACATGACTTTATAAATTACATAGAACTGGCAACTTGTATGAAAAGCTGAAAGTTTAAACCAGGTATTTTGCCTGATGTCCAATAGAAACACTGCCATGTGATTATATATGCTTAGATCATAACTATTAATTCTAGAACTTTTTACAAGAAACAAAGTGCTCTTTGTGTTACCTTCTGTGTATAGATCTAGCATTAAATGCAAAGTCCTATACATTGAGATATATATTTAAATTTGGAAAGGTATTGAATTATAAGGCCACAACTTCCAAATTATTCAGATACTGAAGTGTCAGTAGAACCCATTGTTGTAAAAATCAAATTCAAAATGTTTCTCCTCTTCTCAAATTAGAGGTACAACATATCTGAAGCACAAAATAACAATTTAAAAAGCCTAAAAAGAAAAATACCGATCCCTAATGTAAAAAAGTTAATAGCTGAGATGTTAAAGTTTAGAAGAATACTAAAATCCTAGAGTTTATCACCCACTTATACCGCACATTGCATCTAATCCTGAAAAGTGAAGGACCCCAACATCTGTGGCCAGACTTAACAGGACAAGACAACTGCGAACAGTTTGGAAATATCATGTTTACTCAAAGTGTATACTACCTGCCATCATCCTTCTTAATTCTGCTAAATCCCGAGTCTTCTGCTAGCATGCATTTGATGCCACACCACAGCAAACAAAAAAAAGACAAAAATGAGGACCTGAAAGGTAACAGAATGACATTTGTTTCCTAAATGAAATATAATTCTGACAGACTTTTTCCTAGTCACTCAGGATTTCTGAGGTCTGACATGGATTGAGCAGATGTAAGACAGACCGTAACCTGAAAGCTAACTTGCCACACCGCACTGTGTGATGAAAGTGGTTTCGAAGGAACAGCATGTACAAATGTGAATTGCTGTCCATGCCTTCAGAAGTTAGCCCGGCAACCTTGTTTGATATATGTTTAAATAGCTGATATAAAATCATTGAAGGATAAAGGACAAAAATTGTGATATACTTAAATTAACATTAACTGTTAAAAATACCAATAATAATAATAATCTATTTGAGAGAGTTTCAAATCAAAGTAGATTATATTACTAAATGCCAATAAAAGAAAGATGGTCAAAGGGAAGATAAGAATATTGATTAAACTTTGACAATGTTAACTGAAGTATGAATTGTGAGCACTTTTAGAGTCACCACGAAAAGAATAGCAATAAAGTGCATAATTTTAAACCAATTAGAGAAAAAACAGAAAAAAAGTAAATAACCTATCTGATAAAAGCAGGAAAGGGGAAAAAGAGAAACACCATGCCAAACTGAAAACACAATATTTCTGAAAAACATCAAAATACAAATTTAAGTATTTAGAACTGAATTACAACAAAAGCAATATGTATCTACATATACTACCCATTAGAGTTATGGTTGTGGCCACGGTTGTGTGACTATTTCTATTGGACAGCTGGCAGCTAAAAAGTTTTCAGAGGAAAACTTAAAGTTTTATATTTATATACATATTAGAAAAAAAGTAAAGATTGAAATTGATAAAAATATTTTTAAGCTTAAAAGATAGTGGTGATAAATCCTCAGATATTAATGGGAAGTCAATAATAGAGGTAAGAGAAAAAAATTATAAAAGAAAATTACAGAGATTATTGACAAACCTAAGAGATAATTATTTGAAATAACAGAAAGAAGAAACGACAGAAAAAAGGGAGGGAGGAAAAAGGGAAGGAAGGAAAGAGGGGAGGAAGACGGGAAGAAGGAAGGAAGGGAAAGGTTAAGAGTGCCCCGTGTCTCAGACTGGGCTGATGCAAGCCAACCCTAAATTTTCCTGCCACATCAGAGAAGAGAGCCCAACTCTTTAACCCTTCTCTTTAACCTTTAAATGTCAATTCTTTCCAGCTCCAGGATGTGGAAACTATGATGAATGCAAAGCATCGGGCCTCCTGATTTTGATCATCAATTCCCACCAGCAGCCTGGTCTCCAAGTCCAACACGCCCTGTGCCTGGAACCTCCCACGGACCACCGTCATTCTCTCCTACCTGACTATGGTAGAGCAACCCAGCTGTAGCTGAGCATCTGTTTATGAGGATAAAGGTTAAGAAATAAGTCTCACTCTGTGACCTGGACCAGGCCAGGACACATCCCATGGTTATTTTGGCTGGAAAAAATTTATGAAGAAGGGGAGGGTTGGTAGCAACCTTGAACGAAGCCAGGATCGAAGCCTGTGTTTCAGGATTTCTTACAGGTGTGTTTGATTGCCTTGTGGCTACAATCAGGAAATATGAAACGTGGCTACCAATTTGTTTTCATTCTTTATTGGGCTGTGTCTAATGATGTCAGTTCAACACAAAGATGTTCACTGGTTCATTGGAGATACTCACTTGCTGTTTGACATTAGGGAGCAAGAAATACTGGGAACTGGACTGCCCTCTCCCCTCCCAGGATTCCCTCCAGCCACCTCTAGAGCAATTGCTGTTCTAAGGCACTTGTATGCAAGTGTGAGAGAAGCAGCTCACTCTGAGACCTGGTGAGTGAGCGGAGTGGCTTTCCTGTTCAAGGTTATTTGATCTGCATTATCACCCACAATGAACCCTACAGCAGCTGAAGAATGAAACTCATGTCCTTGAATGTATCTATTGTTAGTCTATGGTTGAATGAGGATAATTATTACAGTAATTATTAGATCGTTTGCAATAATAAGAATTTGCTCATTATCTTCACTTTTACCTTCAAAGCATTAGACAAACACTAACTTGATCCTTTAAACACCCTCTGCTTGGCCAATTCACTTCGGTCAATGGCTACACATGCTAATCTTAGAAGAGAGCAAGGGAAGTACTCCCTTCCTGCAGCTATGTTCAGTAATGACAATCTCTGAGGCTGTGGCTGCCCTTCACCTGCAGCCACCTTCCTTCCGGCATTCAGTTCACTGAATGCCTGCTCAGACCACTGCTGGGTGGTGAGAGATGCTAAAGACTGCAAGGCACACAGCTCAGCACACCATCTTCCAATGCACATTCTGCAAGTAAAAGGAGCTGAGTGTGTTGGTTTTCATTTGGAACTTTGAATTATAGAGATCAGGGGAAAAGTGGTCAATGGACATGGAACAAGCCACATAGCTTCAGAAATAAAAGCGGTCTTAGTGCATGAAAGCGGTCCATCTGGACCAGGAAGAAAATCTAATGTCACTTTCAGTCTGTAGTGTGTTTGCTATGGCGACAGACACCCAAAGTATTTTTAGCTAGCTTCATTTCAACTAATCAAAAGAAGGAAAGTCTATTTAAAAAATCTTGATTTATAAACTTTTATGCAATAAACTGGTTTAGTCTGACAGCCCTTCATTCCATAGCTATGCAATGTGATGAGGAATGGATGTCTGATCAGGCAGCAGTATCCAGCAACCAGGCTTTAAAAATTATTTTCCCACACACACACATACCACATGGAGCATTTTTTTCTTAAGCTGAGTGACATTTTTCAACTGACAATTGTATTCAACTTATTTGTACAAGACACAATGAAATGTTTGTTTATTTCAAATTAAAAATCAATTTCACCCTCTATCTCTCCTTTATAAGGAAACCTCCAAAGGGAAAATACTGTTTCTGGAACTTTGGTTGCTGCAGTGAATGCCAAGGCCACTGGCTGCCTGTGGCACCGTACACTGTGGGGGGAGAGGCTCCACGCAGACCGTGACAGCTTGCTGAAAGAAAGGTTTTTGAATCAGACGTGAATTTGGTGGTGATGAAATCTGTTAAACATCTTCTCTACCTTATCAGGAAACATCAGGTGCTTTTCCCCAGCAGCTGTCTCTCTCTGCTACTTCATTCCTGCAAGAAGGCAGGAAGCAGCTCCGTGCTGAATCAGTTTCTGAGCACCTGGGGACAGTGAGAAGTGCCAGGGCTTGGAGTCAGGAGACCTGAGTGCCTGCTCAGGCTCTGGTACAAGCTTACTGGAAGGCCCTAAACAAGACATTTCCCCTTTTGGAGCCTCACTCCTTCCTCCATTTATAAAACAAGTAGAACAGTTCTGACAACAATGATATATTAAGTTTATGTCTTGTACACTTTGTCAGCTTTAAACACGCAGCAATGATACATAAAAAGAGAAATCCTAAGAGATAGAGTTGGGCTCAGAAATATAACAAACATCACCATGGACTGAAATAGAACTTAGATGCAAAGCAATGAGCAGAGCTGAAGCCACAAGCCTTAAAGGCATAATCCAAACTAAAGCATTGGTGGCCAGGGGCCCAGTTCCCATGGAGCAAAACAGACTAAAACTGCTCCATGCAAACTGGGAGACTAAAGCCAGGTTCAATACCTGAAGTAAAATACTGTATGAAAAATGCCCCACTGTGACACAAAAGAAGCCACTGTTTATTCTACCTGGAGCTGATGCTTATTGGAAACTGGTCACAGAGATGCAGAGAAGGACAAAGACCAAGTACAATCAAGTTACCTTGATTCAGTGACCAGATTTGTCATTTCCACAAACTCCCACAGGGAAGAAGTGCTAAAATGTCATGAGAATATGTGGGGCTGGTCTGCAAGTTCAGAAAAGTTTATTCCATAAACTCTACAGAATAAGAAGGATATACACACATGGAAACATGAGGAAAATAAACTCTGAATCAATCTGAGGCTAAAATTTACAATTTATTTCTTTATTTGTTGTTGTTGTCTAAATATATCTTATTGACTATGCTATTACCACTGTCCCAATTTTTCTCCCTTCACCCCCCCACCACACCCAGTATCCCCCACTCCCTCCAGCAATGCATGTCCCTTATTTCATGTCCATGGGTTGTGCATATAAGTGCTTTGGCTTCTCCACTTACTATACTATTCTTAACATCCTTCTGTGTATTTTATATGGATCAATTATGCTTCTTAAGCCCTGCACCTTTTCCCCTATTCTCCCTCTTCCCCCTCCCACCTGATAACCCTCCAAATGATCACTATATGTATGATTCTGTCCCAGTTCTGCCTGTTTGCTTAGTTTGTTATTTAGATTTAATTATTGATACTTGTTAATTTCTTGCCATTTTAATGTTCATCATGTTGATCATCTTTTTCTTAAATAAGTACCTTTAACATTTCATATACAAATGGCTTGGTGATGATGAACTCCTTTAGCTTTACCTTGTCTGGGAAGCACTTTATCTGCCCTTCCATTCTAAATGATAGCTTGCTGGATAAAGTAATCTAGGTTGTAGGTCCTTGCTTTTCATCACTTGGAATACTTCTTTTTTAATTTTATTCTAATTATGTTCAAGTATAGTCTTCTGTCTTTTACTCCCATCCCAGTCCACCGCCCCCAGTGCTCCCCGCCTCCCTCCCATTTCCACCCCTTTTAGTTTTTGTCCATGTGTCCTTTTCACTTGTTCCTGTTATCCCTTCCCTTTTCCCCCTGAAATTCCCTCCCCTCTCCCCTCTGGTTACTGTCAGCCTGGAATACTTCTTGCCAGTCCCTTCTAGCCTTCAAAATTTCTTTTGAGAAAGCAGCTGATAGTCTTATGGGAACTCCTTTGTAAGTAAGTAACCCTCTGCTTTACTCTTGCTGCTTTTAAGATTCTCTATTTTTAACTTTTGACATTTTTATTATGTTTCTTGATGTGGTTCTCTTTGGGTCCAACTTGTTTGGGACTCTCTGTGCTTCCTGAACTTGTATATCTATTCCCTTCACCAAATTAGGGAAGTTTTCTATCATTGTTTTTTCAAATACATTTTCAATTTCTTGCTCTTCCTCTTCTTCTGGCATCCCTATGTTTCAGATGTTGGTATGTTTGGAGATGTCCCAGAGACTCCTTATACTGTTCTCATTTTTTTTGTTTCGTTTTGTTTTAGAATTCATTTTTCTTCTTGCTGTTCTGATTGAATGCTTATTTCTTCCTTATGTTCCAAATTGTTAATTTGAATATCAGCTTCATCCCCTCCACTGCTGGTTCCCTGTAGAATTTTCTTTATTTCACTTAATGTAAACTTCACTTCTTCCTGGGTCTTTTTCATGCTATTGCCACATATTCAAGGATTTCTTTGAGCATCCTGATAACCAGTGTTTTGAACTCTGCATCTGATAGGTTGGTTAGTTCCATTTTGTTTAGTTCTTTTTCAGGAGTTTTGTTCTGTTATGTCATTTGGGCCATGTTTCTTTGTTCCCTCAATTTGGCAGCCTCTTTGTGTTTGTTTCTGTGTATTAGGTAGAGCTGCTTTGACTCCTTGTCTTAGTAGCATGGCCTAAAGTAGAAAAGGCGCCTGTAAATTGTGTGGGGCACAGCTTTAGGTAATCACCTTTAGGTAATTGTGTGGATTGTGGGGCAATCCACATCACCACTTTGTGGCTCTGTGTTGGGGGAGGGCTCAGAGAGGGGACAATGCTGCTGCCTGGCTTCTGGAGGTTTGCCTGGCACTCACCTTGTTTCCAGTCACTTCACTTACTCCCCATATGTGACTGATGCCCTTCCAGCTGTTGCCCTGGTGCCGAATCCCAGAGCGGGTGGGTCTGCGTAAGTTCTAAGTCCCTATGGGCCCTTTAAGAAGAGTCTTCTGAAACCTGACAGTTTTCACAGACAGAAGTTATGGGGATTTGGTTCTTTGAAGAAAGAAGTACCAACAAAATTAAGAAATACTTAGACTAAACAAGTAGAAAATAATGAAGGGGAGTACAAACAATATTTGTGAATGAAAGATGTTATATCTATTGACCCTACAGATATTAAATGTACAATAAAATAATATTATAAAAAACTTCATGCAAAATAAACATTTTAGTGAAATAAATGCATTTCTTTAAAATACAACTTACCACAATGGCACAACATGGAATAAAATCTGAATACAAATGTTATAAAAAAATTGGTTTTATCAAAATTCTTCCACTAATAAAGAACAAGACCCCAATGATTTTACTCATGAATTCTATCAAACATTTAAGGAAGAAATAATACTAATTTTATAAAACTTTTAAAAACTACAGGACACGAAACATATTTCACAATACTTTATAATACCAGCTTTATCCTACTACCAAAACTTAAAGGCATTACAAAAATACAATTATAAATTGATATTCCTCAAGAATATTAATGAAAAATACAAGCGCATTACCTCTAGAAATTGTATACAGCACTATAAAATAATTATTGTTTCTAACCATCACATCTCCCTCCAGGAATAGACTGGAAGAGTCAATAAGAGTCTATGAGAGACAAAAAACTGTACTTGAATAACAATTAAAATAAAATAAAATAATAAAATAAAATGAAAAAAACAGAGTCTATGAAATACCCAACTCCTGTAGTACTTGAAAGACTCATGTTAGAACTTGAACTTCCAAAAGGAAAAAGAAACTAACTTAGCCCCTCTATGAGGTCATCAAGGACCTTTTTTAAATCACTGTTCTCTCTTCCATAGACTCAGTTTTATCTTAAAGCTAGTTCCATACACCATGATAGGATGCCTACCAAGAGCCATACTTCCTCACTCTCACCAACAGGAGCAAGAGACGGTGTCTTCCTGAGGTTTTTCTTATGATCAAAGAAAACTTACCAAAAACCCCTAAAAATACCCTCTTATATCTCATTGCTTGAAAGTATGTTTCCCACCCACTTATGTACAAATTCTTGCCAACAGGGAATGCCACACAATGATTAGCTCTGGCCTAAGTTTTCATATCGTTCTTTAGCAAGAGGAATAGGAATGCCCTTCATTGATTTAATGTAACCGAGGGCCCAAGCCTGGAGCTACAAAGCTCCCAATAGAGAAGGGCAGTGATGACCGCTGGAGAGACCAGGAGTGTTGACTGAGCAGTGCTGTCTACACTACAGGGAATGCCATCAGGCATTTGTGGGGCTGGTAAGATTGTTGTTGTGTATACCCTTCATTTTATATTTTGTGTTCCACTGGTCTCTTGCAAAGATTATTTGGTACCAATAAACTAGTTAAAAGCTGAAGCACTGACCTATTCTGCCCTTACAGGAAAGACAATGTGGCAGAAACCTTTGGTTGGGGGAGTGGACAAATGAAGGCTGCTGGTTCAGGCTCTGTGAGGGAATTCCAAATCAAAATCTTCTTAGGGAAACAAGATGCCTCAGAATCTGCCAGAGTCCCTGAGTGGCTGGGGGGAAATCCTGTGACTCTGGTGCTCTAATTGCTCTTGGCTAGTATGAGGAGGATCCTGGTATTTGGAGAGCTGGGGAGGGAGACTTCATGGCAGTGACTGACTCAGCAAAACAACTTCTAAGAAAATCTGTGCAGCTTTATACTCTCAGTCCAGGCTACATGGCACTTGAAAAACTCCTGCCTCTGTGGCCCGATTAAATGGGAAATACATTTTTTGTCTCAGATATTTATTTAAAAGTTTCATTTTCACTTAATAAATCCATAGTCATGGCATCCATGGAAGGTTTACCCAAGTGGTAATTTATGCTTATTGAAGAATTACTTTTGAAACTGCATGGACTGCCTGTCACAGAGGGAAATTGTGACCACTCAGTTTTTAGACTTATTGGCTGTTACAGATCTGGGAGTTGATATATATTTGAAATGTTTATGCCTTCTCTTTCTTGTTAATTATCGATCTAAACCTTTATGGAGTCTGAGGCATTTGTGAACAAGGCTTTCATTAATCCCCAAGGCTGCTGAGGGGTTTGGGCAATGGAATTCCCAATTTAGAGAGATGCAGGAAACTTGGGAACTAACAGGCTAATTTCCAGGGTCATATAGTGGGTCAGGGACAGCCAAGCTTACAGAGTTTATAACAGGGGTATAAGACACTTACTTTGCTCACCAAAGATGACCCTTTGGCTGCACAGTCAAAGCTGGCCCCAGGGGGAAAAAAAAAGTGAGATGTAGACACATCCCTTCACAATCCTCCTGGGGCCTACTTTGCATCAGGGACACCTATCTCACACCCTGGTCCAACCCCACTGGCTGAGTGTCAACTACCTTCTGGTGAATTTATCCACTTATTCTGAAGCAGGTATGACAGACTTCCAGACCACTAAATTTTACCTAATACTGCTCCTCTCCTTTTCTTCTTCCCCCCTCCCCACTACTCTAAGGTAATGGAGGGTCTTAAAAATAGAAACACTGCCTAGAATCTCTCAGAAAATAGTCACACATGCATCATAGAGCGGGGAGCCCAAGGTGAGGTGGCTTCTTGGCTCTCCTCATTGGTGGGAGCCACGGAGGGTTTTAGGACCAGCCACAAACCCTGCCATGGGCAAGGCAGGTGCAGGCACTGCACCAGCCCACATGGGAACCTTACTTCCCTGGGCCCACAGAGCAAAGAAGGCAGGGGGATGAGGCTCTGTTCTGCTTTCCCACTTTGTGTTCTTAAAAGACTTGAGATGAGCCTTCGACTCCTTGCCTTCTCCCAATAATTTCCTGGGAGGATTCCTTGCTCAAGGAAAAAACTGAAACTTTTTTCCTTCTATGTACAGGACTGCCTTCACCTGCCAAGTCTTCCAGGAAAATTCTAGTGGCTCTGACTTCTGGCTTTTGCCTTCCTGGCACTGTTTCGCCCCTACTGTTTTCTTGAAGGTCATGACTTTTAAGCAAATATAGTACAGATTGATGAGATAATGGGTGAACAGACATCAGATCCTGGGGGCCTTCAATGCTAAGGTGGAGAATCAGATGTTGCCTTGGGTGCTGTATGGAGCCCTTTCCCAAAGTGTCTGCTTCACCCTTTTGGAAGTCCAGAGAAGACCCAGGCTCCTTTCTTCATGGGCCAGAGGCACTGTGAGCCCTACAGAATTCTATGCCTTGTTGAGATCTAGAGAGTCCTCAGCTCTGGGCCAGCCAATCTCTCCCCTCTGGATACAGGGCATCAGCACGGGAAAGGCCCCGAGGACTTGCCTTGCCCAAGCCCCTCATATGTAAGACATGAGGACGCCAAGGCCCACAGAGTAGATGTGAAGGCTTCAGTCTTTCAATCACATGCTCCTGATTACGGATTCAAGAACGAGGGGGCCCAATGGGGTGCTGGCCTCCAGGAGGCCTGTGGTTTTATGTGTGTGAGCAAACACATTTTGTTTAAATAGACCTTCCTCCTGCCCCCACCCCCAGCCCCGCCTCCGCCACCCCGTCTTTATTCATTGCTAACAGATGCTGCCCAGGCTGCAGCCAGACAAGAGCAGGAGCACATGGGCTCCCACGCGGGGAGAAGCGGGAAAACTGATGAGCTGCCACAGAGCAGGGTGTATGGGGGCCTTGGCTTTGAATTTCAGTCCCTCCCCTCTGGCTCCCCCTCACCCCCCACTGAGCAGGCCTTCAGACAATTTCTGTTCTGTGTCCTTCACATCTGAAAACAGCCAGATGAAAGGGGGCCTGGGTGAGCTGCTGCAGAGTTGGTGCTCCTCCTGACAATGGCAGGAGGGCCCAGGAACTGGTCGATGACCTGCTCCTGAGGCACCAGCTAGAAACGGAAGCCAGCGAGGCTGCAAGCCCTGTAGGAGTAGTTCCCTCTTGCACCCATGCCCACCTCCTCTGACATGGAAAATGTGCCATCTCTGCAGCTCAAAGCACCCACAGACACAGCCAGAGCAGGCCAAGGTGGACAAAGAGGCTAAGGAAGGGCACTGAAGAGGCTCGAGCAAGATCCTCATGACCACAGCTCTCTCCTGAGCCCCTTGGCAACCATCTGAACACCCTGACATGCTGACATCATACTGTATAATATCACAGAAAGATCCCCTGTAGTAATAAGCTTGCTAAATATCCTGCTAGGTAACAATCACTCCCCTAAACCCTGCCCCCCTCCTGACCATCCTCAGAACCTAGGTCAAGAGACGCCTCTCCTTTGAAGCTGACCCTGATCCCCAGTCTAAGGTGGTCATTGCTGCCCCTGAGCCCCACGACTGAACAAAATCTAGCATGGATCAGTTACAGGCTGGAAATCTCAATGGGCCTGGTGCCAGAGACCTGAACTGGAATCTTGGCTCTGCTGTGCATACCCGCTGTGTGACCCCCACCATGTCCCATAGCCACACGACAACGTGGCTTTCATGTCTAAAAAATAAAAACTCTGGTGTCATTCCTGACATCTACGCCAGCACTGCTGTGGGATCGAGTGAGAAACCAGGTGTTAAAGGGCTGTATGGATCACACAGCCCAGGTCACAAGTGAACTGACGGCATGGCTGCCCTGCCTTTGCTATTGCCATCATTATTACTCCAGTTTTATGACGATTAATACTGGGTACTGGAAGGAGGACCCTTCTGAGGAAGTCCATTTCAGTTACTCAGTAATCTCCTCTAGAAGGAATTAGTTTCATTTATCCTCTTCTGGAGGTCACTTTTAGCACCACATAGAACAGGGACAGGAGATTCCTTAGCTGTAAAATCCAGGAGATGGGGCCAGTTTCTCCCTATCCACCAACCCAAATGCACTGGCCTGCTGGTCTGATCCGGGTGCTCTCATAACCTCAAGAATCTCTGAAGTCTCAACATGGGCAGAGAGCACCTTCCTGGGATCTAACATTATATGCATGAGAGCTTGCAAAGCAAACGTGCCGTTGAGAAGTCAGGAAGGAAATTTACATGCATATCACTAAGCAAAAGAAGCCAATCTGAAAAGGCTACATATTATATGGTTCCAACTACATGATACTCTGGAAAAGGCAAAAGTGTGGGGAGAACAAATAAAAACCAGTGTGTGCCAGGGGCTGAGGAGTCGGGGATGAACAGGCGGAGCACCGAAGAATTTTAGGACAGTAAGAATACCCTATATGATACCGTAATGGTGGCGACAAGTCATTAGACATATGTCCAAACCCATAGAACGTACAACACCAAGAGTGAACTGCAACCTAGACTATGAACTTCGGGTGATGATGATGTGCCAGTGTAGGTTCATCAGTCGTAACAAATGTACCACTCTACTGGGGAATGCTGATAATGAGGAAGGCAATGCATGTGTGGGTATGTGGGGTAAGTGCAAAATCTCTGTACCTTCCACTCAGTTTTGCTGTAAACCTAAAACTTCTCTAAAAAAGATACAGTCTTTTAAAACAGGGAAGGTGTTCCTCATAACAGAAGTTTCTTTGCAAATCCTGAAAGCTGAGCTGTTAGGATTTTCGTAAGATTGGGGAGCACGTTCCAGGCTCCTGAAGAAGAGCAAAGGAAGACAGGAAACTAGCAGCGACATTGGGGACCAGAGGAAAACATAGCAGAGGGCCATGGACAAAGGAAACACAACCTGGGGTGTGCCTAGACCCTGGCTCAGCCTCAGGCCCAGATGGAGGCCTGGAGCTTCGAAGTCAGGGTTGTTGCAAATGCTGCTGGCATGAGGGGGATGGTTTCCTGCCCTGTGGTCCAGGTGTGAACTAAGAAGCCTACCCCAACGTTTCAGAGCACTGTTCACTGCACCAGTCGCCAGAAATGGAGGGCCACGGTCTTCTGTATCATGAACAGAAGGGCTTGTCACCACCTGCACAGGGCTTCATGAACCTTCTGCCCTCATCACCTTGGCACCAGCATTGCCGTTTTGTCCCTCCGTGGGTGGATGTGAGAGCAGTGGATGGACACCAGGGAGGGAGTGGGCTTGGGGCTCTCTTACCCCTGTTGGTCTTCCTGTGAGCATGGTCTACATATTTACAGGGATGCTTCCTGGCCCCTGTCCTGACTAGGTTTTCTTCAGGGGAACTCTGGGGACACAGTTGTGTGGGAGGACCTACAGGGTGGCCTACTATGAAAAACCCTGGGGAGAACCTGGAGCACAGGCTTGAGTGCTCTGAAGCCAAAAAGAGGGAAGTTGTGGCT
Organism: Carollia perspicillata; assembly: GCA_004027735.1. Taxonomy (NCBI): domain Eukaryota; kingdom Metazoa; phylum Chordata; class Mammalia; order Chiroptera; family Phyllostomidae; genus Carollia; species Carollia perspicillata. The sequence goes on along the minus strand of PVKM010007520.1, from coordinate 24,483 downwards.
CTGCCTGTTGGGATGAAACTCTCCCAGAATGCCCAGCCTACTGTGCTGCCTGTCCAGTGACAGAATTTAGACTTTCCCATCACTGTGGCCCGTGATGCTGCAAGGCCACAAGTGTGTACGGAAATGCTTTGGTATCCTCAGGAATTAAGAAGCATGTCCTTCAGTGTGCTGTTGCTAAGATGTCCCTGCCAGGAGCTGTCCCTGGCAACCCTTCCACCAGTCAGAGCAGGGTGCCTGTCCCTAACCTGTGCTCCCACATCACCCATGATGACCTTTGCCCCGTATTTATTAATGGTATTGAAATTATGTGTTTACTTTTCTGGCTTCCTCAAAAAAATGTAAGTTGCTGGATGTCAGGATCCCACCTGTGTGAGCCGTTTTAGCGACCTAGCCTGTCTTTGTGACTGTGGGCAGTTAACGGGTGCTCAGTAAACATCAGTGGAATGAATGGAGGAATACCCAAACTCGGTAAGGAGCAGGAAATCCCAAAAGAGGAACAGAGAGGCAACTGGACCTCCAGAATCCAAGAAGTTTCAAGCTGAGAAAAAGACAGTAATAACAAAATAAGTGTGTATGTAGCTGCACAGATACAGTTAGATACATTAGATAACAGTAATAACATTGCATGGAATATATGAGTCACTAAATATGTGTTAAGCATTTTACAGGTATTATTTAATTCCCTTCCCCATGCAGCTGCTGCTTCAGTGTAGAAAAGCGGTCCTGAGAGGGAAATCCTCTGCAGAGACACCATCTGCAGAGCTCCTGCCCTTGCATGGAGCAACTCCGGGAGGGACTGACAGGTGGATTCATGTTTCTGAGCATTTTGAAAAATGGGAGGAGGGCAGGAGACACAGCTGGTCACTGTGGGGCCACAAGGTACGAGGCCATGGCCTGAGCGCACTACACACACCTCCTCACTGAAGCCCAGAACAAGAAATCCTGAACAAGTTGTATTATCATCCATAATGCTTTAATAAATGGAGAAACCAAGACCTGAAGAGGGGATGAGATAAGGTTGAAATGAGCCTGGGCTACAGGTAGGTCCACAGAACCTGATATATAATTGGCACTCGATAAATTTGCATTGAATTAAATGGAATGGAATGAAATTGAATATTCTCTCTTCACCAAGTCGAATTCTATTTGAGGGTGCCTCAGTCCAGCAGACCTGGCAGGCTGCCTCCCTCGATCTCTCTGTAAAAGGCTGCAATGAGCCCCAGGAGCCATTTGGAGAAGCGAGAGCAAGAAGTGGTACCTCCCACATGAATGAAAGTGTGTGGTGGTCATGGATTTGGGTTGGGGCTGTGGCCTGTGGGCCACAAAATCTCATCAGCCTTGTAAAGGGATATGTATTTATGCAAAAGGCCTGCCAGTTGGACTGCACAGGGCTCTTTCCTCCCAGAACACCTCAGGAAGGCAGCTCTGGTGGTAGCAAGAGTGGCTGTGGGCCAACTTACAGCTGCGTGTGCGCCCCTGCCCCAAGAACATAACTGAAATGTTATTTATTATATTTGACATAGCTGCCTATGGCACTTGGATGTCTGGGTCTCCAGCAGTGATCCAGAGAGGAACAGGGTAATCACGTTAAATAACTGAAAATAATCTGCTTAAAAAATGTATATATTGGTTGTCTCCTACCTAGAAATATCTCTCAGTGAGGGAACGATCATTTTGGGTTTCTGCAGCAAGCTTAGAAACTAGTACTTGTAATATTTTCAGTTGGTGGCACCAAAAGTCTATGTAGTTTAAGATCACTATAATGAATATTTTAATTGGAATGTGAGCTAAACATTCCAGTACACGAATCCTCCCCAGAACCCTGACACCCCTCACTCATCCAAGTAGTCCAGTGGTGGGCTGGTTTATATTCAACAAGAAAGTCAACTCAAGGCCCCACCCTTTGGACTCTTTTCCTTGTCTCTTGAATATGTGAAAATGTTAGGTCAGTTATCCCCATTCTCATGGCTCAGACTGGCTCAATAACCAGTAACTTCCCAAGCTGCATCCCAAATCCTGGAGGAGGCAGATGCAGGAAAGAGGGGAGCTGAGGGACTTGAAAGCAATTACGGTCAGAACAGGTCACCCCTTTTGTTTCTGCAGAAAGTCCTTCCCTGCTACTGTTCCCCGGGCGCCAGAGTCTGTTTCCCCCTTAGGAGCAAGCAACAGCTTGCAGCAAGATTTTGTTGACACAAATTCCATGTTGCCTGGTGCTCTTGTTTGTTTCACACATAATTCACATTTTTCTATCCTACATGCATTTTTCATAGTCCATCCTGCAGCAGTGCCCTGGCTTCCATCTGGGGCTCCCCGTCTGGGGTCAAAGTCCTTGCAGATAACTGGGGCTAAGGGTGTTGATGGAACACTCAGCAGGACGGAGCTGACATATTACGAACTAAATTCTTGCAATACAGAGACTGAAAATCATTTTGGATCAAATCCTAAATCAAACACAAAAATGAGCCACAGCTCAGGTAGCCCAGGCTTAAGGACACAACACAAAGTCAAACTTACTTCTTTTCTAAGGAAGTTTTTACGAAGAGTAGTGTGGGGACAGAAGGAAAGCATCACTTTTGGATGAGTCTTGGGGAAGATGGACCAGGACAGAGAGCAAGAATGGGGACACATGGGCTATTATCTGTGAGACCAACGGCATTTGTAAGATAAGTGACTTGTCATCACTCCTTCAACCTCAAGGAAGCATTCTGAAAGTGGAGATCACCTTTCTACCTCCCAGCTCCAGGATACTTGAAAGAAGCTTCTAAACATGACTTTTTACTTTCAATAAATTCAATGGTAGACTTTGTGGAAGCTTAGAATAGCAAGACTAGAGAAAACATCAGAACCACGTAGTGAAACTTCCTGCATAACGCAGGACTCTGCTGTCCAGCACCTGCAACAGCATACGCACCTCATTAATAGGCTGCTCACTGTCTCACATGGTGCCCATTTCCTATCCACTCTCCTCTTTGACCAACTTCCTCCTTCCATCGAGATCAAGCACAAGACTTTCTGTCTTTCATAGATGACTGTAAATTCTGCTTCAAAGTCGCAATGAATAACTCCCTTCATTTAACCATGGCTGGATCGAGTAATGATCATCAGCATGGGTTTTGCACCCATTCTGTCCTGAGTTCAAGTCCCACCTCTGCCACTTACTCACTTTGGGCAAGTTACTTACATTCTCCAACCCTCAGTTCACCTGAAATGAGAACAACAGCAGGATCCCTCCCATTAGTCAGGTTTGTCTTTAGGAGACATAATGGTGGCTGAACCAAATGGCAGAGGAGTACTTGGTGCTTTGTCCTAATTTTGCCATGGTAGACTGTGAGGTCATATAATTCACTTAACCTTCCTGCAAGTCACTCCTGCCTTCTCTGACATGTTACTTGGCCTGTCTTACTAGCACTGTGGTGCTGCTATGGAGATCAAGTGCAAACATGTGACTTGCACGTCTGGGCATCCATGGACCTATAGCACAGACCCATTGCAGGTGTAGGCAAACAGTTAGTGTCCAATAAAAGCCTGCTGATTAGATCACATGTGTGCTTTCTGAGTGAAAGATGAGGTGCTGCAGGCCAAGAAGGCAAGAGCCTTCTTAGAGGAGGTTACAGTCTGGCAGGCTGGCTGGGAGGCTAGTGTCCACAGAAGGCAGAAGGTGTGTGTTTGGGCTTCGGGAGAGAGATCTGGGAGATAGGGGAGGATTTAGGTGCCACCTGTTGTGGAAGAACCAGAGACACAGGAGTGATGAAAAAAGCAGATCCCTGGGCTCCGGAAGGTGCTTTGTAGTTGTCTCTGTGGCACTGATCAAAGGGGTTTCAAGGGGACATGAGTAAAGAAGGGCCTGATACGCTGAAGGGATGGTGGTCTGACAGAGCTGGGCTGGGGTGAGGGGACAAGCATGGACCTGGCCAGGGAGGTTTCTCAGCTGAGGGAGCTATCGATGGAAACCCCGGTGCTGCAGTGTTTAGGGGAAAACAAGGCAGGTGAGGGGATTGTCCGAGGACAAAATATAGTGCTTGCTTTGCAGCCACCTTCTTTAATTCTCTAATTCTTCAAGTCTCGCTCCTCTTTCAAGACCACCCTCAAATTGAACCTTCCCAAGAAGGCTCTCCCTCAACTCTGGAGCTCCAAGGAACCTGCCCCTTTCCAAAATTTCTGGCTCATGAAGAACCCGGCACTGGCAATGAGATGACACACTCCCAAAGAAGGAATGGAGGCCCAGCCCTGTACCTCTTCTTTAATTTCCCACCATGCTCGTTTACAGCAGAGCCATCCAAAAACTAGTCATCTACTAAAGGTCAGTAAGTTTAATTTGTCTTTGAAGAAAGTGGCAAATAGTGAGTGGAAGGAGTGGTATCGTGTACGTGAGAATCAGTGCCAGAAATGAGCTGTCCTCGGATTTCTGTTAGTCACAACCGTGGGTCTTGCACACAGAAGGTGCTCAGTGAATATCTGTTGAACAAAATCTAGAGCCCCAAGGTCAGCCAGGGTCTGTATCACCAAGGCAAAAGGAATAAATATAGAACACCCCAAAAGGAAATGCGGGAGGAAAGAACTAAAAAGCAAAGCAGTCACTGACAACAGACAAGTACTACACTAGATGGAGCCCCCTCCCTTAAATATTGGCCTTCACTCACGATGCAATGCCAAGCATTTGCGACTCTCCTCCCAAGTCCTGGACAAAGGTGCCCCTGGTGCTGTGCTGTCCACACAGGTTAGGAAGGTTGCTAATGGGAGGCAAAGAGAAGTTACCACAGCTGAGCATCACTCCCACACCACCTTCCCTTTGCCTATGTCCACAACTTCCCACAGGAACCTTTCCACAACAACTGGTTCCAACCCCGATGAAAACTTTTGCTCGAGTTCAGTTACATGTCGGCACTGGAAGACTCCTAACCAAAGAGGTGGGCAATTCATCTGTATGTCACACTGGGGACTGGGATGGAGGGGCACCCCATAAGGACAGAAGAACACATTGTACAGGGGATAAACTCAAAAGCTATAGCCATTCTGAGGAGCCCAGTTCCCTACTTAACTTTCACCATCATTGTGCCTACACTCCCAACCCAAATGTGCCCCTTTCAAATCTGTTCTTTTCCCATTTGTGTGTATACAGACCATGTTTTTGTTCTTTGCCATAACAGTTATTTATTAGGCATCTTCCATATGCCTGGCATAGTGCTAAATGCTCTCTCATGTTTTATTGCATTTAGTCATTATGTCAATGACTATAAAATCACTACTATTATCTCTATTTTACTACTGAAGAAATTTGAACACAGAGAAGTTAAGTTACTTATCCAAGGACACACAGCTAATAATAAAGTTAGATTGGAATTCATATTTTCTGAAGCAAAAACCAGGTGGTTTTGCTTCCACAAGTGCATAATAATACTTATAAATTCACAATTAGGAATAATGCTTATAAATCCCATGGTAGGGAAGACATATAACTTTATACATTGTATTTATTAATTCTCTGTAATTATTTTAGTGTCTAATGTAAATATGGAACTTTATTGTTGTTTTTGTATTTGCAGTTATCCACTTGCCCTAGCAACATTTCTAACACTACCTTTGGAGACATCTACAGTAAGGGACTCTTCATGGTTGCCATCTCATTTGCCATGCCTTCTCCTGCAGCAGGTGTGAACCCTGTTGCTTCCTTCTCAGACTGTGCGTGGCAGGGCATGTTTGCAGCCCCAGGGTGGTAATTCACACAGAGTAGGGCCTCGGTGAGATAGAGTGTTGCTTAAGTTCTAAATAATGCTAACTTGGGACTTAGTCAAAAGGGAACCATGGTTATAATGAACACTCACCACCTTGGGGGAGAACAGGGTGTCCAGGGAGCTAAGACTGGAGACGATGCAGGTGGAATGCTTGGATCTCCACTTCAATCAGTTCTGACATAAATCTGGTACTCAGTGGTGACTCCCTGGCCCAATCATCTGGCCTACAGTCTAGTGGGTTTTGGATATGTGCAATTTGGGCTGAAAAACCCGAAGTGTCCAATGAAAACAAGAGCTCAAAATGGGAGGCATTGACATAAAGTGGTGTGAAAACAAACTCTGTTCCAATAAAGACAGCTGAAAGAATTCCCCCTTTGGTAACACTGAGGAAAAGTGATGACATATTTGGTCTCACACTGAATTCATGAAAACAGAGATTTTTTTGCAGAGGGTGAAAACATATTTTCGGTGTCCTTTTCCAGCAACAAATGCTAGCATTTCACAACAGGTGGACTTTGGAGACTGGACAGAGTGGCAGAAGACGGCAATCACCCTAACAAGAGCACTTGGGTTCCCTCTCCGTGTTCACACCAGAAATTTCTGAAGGCCAGTTTATTCTTCCACATTGCTTCTGCCTGTGCTGAATTATGTTTGAAATACCTTGTCCTGACATGTGGCATTTCACCTTGGTGCTATTTCTCCAAAGAAAAGTCTTGCCCATCTGTTTTGAGAAAACTTGGTATCAGAATCTGATTTCTCTTGGAAATTTTAGGATAGGGCTGGTCATCAAAGCACATTAATCTCAACTAAACCTGCAGCTGGACACATGCATCAAGTGCCCACTGCCCGACATGCAAGTGTTCTCACTAGGCATGCTGCAATCACACGGTTCCCTCCACTGCACTGCACGCCCCTCTCCTGCACACCCAAGGCTCCCCATCCTGTTGCTGGGATAAGGTCCCTTGGCTTGTTTGTATATTTTAGCCTGCTCAGGCTCCTGTTCAGCACTTGTTTTGCTTGGCTTTTCAAACCATTATGTCCATTTTTATTATACCCTTGACAGACCAAATCCTAGTGCTAGCAGACCACAATGAAACAAATACTTAAAATTTATAGAAGAAGAAACAGCATGGTACTGGCATAAAAACAGACATACAGATCAGCGGAACAGAATAGACAGCCTGGAAATAAACCTACAACTTTATTATCAATTAATATTTGACAAAGGAGGCAAGAACATACAATGGGGTAAAGATAGTCTATTCAATAAACGGTGTTGGGAAAATTGGACTGAGACATGCAAAAAATGTAATTAGACCACCTTCTTATACCATACACAAGCATAAATTCAAAATGACTTAAAGACTTCGATGTAAGATTTAAAACCATGAAAGTTCTAGAATAAAACATAGGCAGTAAAATCTCAGACATTTCTTGTAGCAATATTTTTTCCTGATACATCTCCTTGGGCAAGGAAAACAAAAGAAAAAAAAAACAAATTGGACTACATCAAACTAAAAAGTTTTTGCACAGCAAAGGAAGCCATCAACAAAATGAAAACACAACCCACTGAATAAAGAACACATTCGTCAATAATACATCTGATAGGGTTAATATCCAAAATCTATAAATAACTTATACAACTCAACACCAGAAAAAAACAAACAATTTAATTAAAAAATAGGCAAAGGACCTGAATAGGCACTTCTCTGAAGACATACAGATGGCCAAGAGCCATATGAAAAAATGTTTGACATCACTAATCATCAGAGAAATGTAAATTAAAACCATAATGAGATATCATCTAACACCAGTCAGAATGCCTATCCTCAAGAAATCAAAAATCAAATGCTGATGAGGATGTGGACAAAAGGGAACACTCAAGCACAGTAGGTGGAAATGCAGACTGGTGCAGCTACTGTAAAAAACAGTCCAAAGCTTCCTGAAAAAACTAAAAATGGAACTGCCTTATGACCCAGCAATGCCACTTCTGGGAATATATCTAAAGAAACCTGAAATTTGTTATATGCTCCTCTATGTTCATCGCAGAGTTACATACAATAGCAAAGATTTGGAAGCAGCCCAAGTGCCCATCAGTAGGTAAGTGAATAAAACAATTACAGAACATTTACATAATGGAATATTACTTAGTTATAAAAGAAAGAAAATTCTACCCTTTGTGACAACATGGATAGACCTGGAGAGTACTATGCTAACTGAAATGAGACAGTCAGAGAAAGACAAATACCATATGATTTCACTCATAGGTGGAATCTAATGAACAAAATGAACTAACAAAATAGAAACAGAGGCATAGACATGGACAGACTGACAGCTGTCAGTTCTCCAGAAACACTGGAGAAATATGTATCAATATACATACACACATATCCATACATATATGGTGATTACCAGAGGGAAAGGTGGATGGGAGAGATGGAGGATGGTAAAGTGCGGATCAATACTGACAGAAGGAGACTTGACTTTGGGTGACAAACACAGAATACAATATACAGGTGATATATTATTGAACTGTACACCTGTAACCTACATAATTTTATTAACTAATGTCACCTCCAATAAATTCAATTAAAAATTTATAGAAGAAATCCAAAATATACCTTCCCTATAGCCTGGAAGTTTCATCACCTGGTAAAATACTGCAGGTAGGACAGTGGACTTCTATACTCATGTGACCTTCAAGAAACTAATATTTCTTTCTCTACACACACACACACACCTAGTTAAACTCTGATACTGAACTTTTTAGCATGGAAAACCAGCTGTTACCTTTGAACAGTTACAGAAGACTCTGAGTCCCACATCATTTCAACTCTGTCTATACAAGATTTAGCCTAGGCTGTCTACTCCCAGGATCTTACTGATTGACAATTTTTCCCTAAAGACTTAAGGCTATGAAGGATGTTTGGGCTCAGCAGTGCATGTATTTTCTCACCAAAACATCTTACTTACCTTCTCACAAATTCCAACAGAAATGTGAGCCTGCTCCCTCTGCCCAGTTGTTGAACACTCCAAAGTGGGTACCACCATGGTATGTATGAGGTGACCACTCCTGTGCTTAAAGCTGTGAGTTCCCAAGTACAGCATGAGACAGACCCTGCTCCTAACAGAATTACTGTAGTTTAGAAGGAAAATCTAGAGTAGTCAGTATGCATTCTGTGTTCCACTAATATTCATAATTATAAGTTTAGTTAATATTTTCCAAATTTCTTTGCTTATGGAACATATAATAAAAGCTCATGGAGGGTATGAAGTGGGGCCACCAAGGGGTTCCTGAGATGTTGCTATCATGTTCTTTTCCGATCTAGCTGGACATCACATGGATATTTGCTTTCTAACAACTGGTTAAATGTATGTGTATTACCTGTTTCCAAGTGGCCAAAATCATCAGCATGACAGCTGAGATATAACTAACATTATAACTGTCATTTAACAGTGTCAGCACAGCCATTAATGTAATGGGAATGGTTTGCATGACATCGATATAATCTGGCAGCCAAGGAGAGTGAACTAGAACACCCATGTGTGAACAATGATGACTGGACTGCACTAGTCAATCTGGGCTGTAGATGCCATTGAGGGAGCATGTGTACTGTGTGGCCATCACATTCAAAATGACTAAGGGAGTAAAGCAATGAATCTGCATCAAGTTTAACATCAAATTTTGCTTGAACATTCCTCCATGGAAAGTATTTGAGTGATTCAGAGAGTCAAGGCTACGGGCAACTGATGATTGGCAGTTTCATCACGACAATGTACCTGCTCATGCGTCAGATCTTGTGTAGAGATTTTTGGCAAAACATCAAGTGACCCAGGTGACTTGGCCCCACTACAACCCAGATTTGGTGCCCTGTGACTTCTGGCTTTTCCCTAAACTAAAATCACCCTTGAAAGGCAAGAGATTTCAGACCATTGATGAGATTCAGGAAAATATAACAGGGCAGCTGATGGTGATTGGAACACTGTGTGAGGTCTCAAGGTGCCTACTTTGAAGGGGCCCAAGGAGTCATTGTCCTATGTATAGTGTTTCTTGTATCTTGTATCTTCTTCAATAAACTTCTCTATTTTTCATATTACATGGCTGGATACCTCCTGGACTATATCTATATATCTATATTACCTATAGATATAGATATCTACAGATAGATAAATCTATAGATAAAGATATATCTATAGACATAGATATAGATGTATCTATAGAGATATGAGTGACTCAGTTTCTCTGAAAAACTCTGACTAATATAGCCCTTGCTGGTGTGGCTCAGTAGATTGAGCGCCAGCCTGGAGACCAAATGTTCGCCGGTTCAATTCCCAGTCAGGGCACATGCCTAGATTGTAGGCCAGGTCCCCGGTTGGAGGCATGCAAGAGGCAGCTAATCAGTGTTTCTCTCACACATCAATGTTTCTCTCCCTGCTTTTTCCTCAATCTAAAAATAAATAAATAAAGTATTTTTTAAAAGAAACTCTGACTAATACAACATCCATTGCTGCATAACAAGTTATACCCAAACTCAGAAGTAAAAAACACATTTATTCTCTCACATTTTCTGTGGGTCAGAAGTCTGGGCATGGCAAATCTAGGGTCTTCTGTTTCAGAGTCCCTAACAGGCTATAATCAAGGCATCTATGAAGACCAGTCTCATCTGAAGGCCTGCTTAGGGAAGGATCCGTTTCCAAACTCATCTACTAAGTTGTCGGTAGAATTCAGTTGCTTGTGCACTATTGAGATGAACAACACATTTCTCCATTGGCTGTGGGCCAGAGGCAGCCCACAGTTCCTAGCCATATGGTCCTCTCATGGGAAGGTCATGACATGGCCGCTTGATGCATCCGCTGAAGCTTGTAAGAAAAGCCACAGAGAGAAGGCTAGCAGGAGGAAGTCACAGTCTTTTATAACCTAATCTTGAATGTGACATCCATTATTTTTGCCATATTCTACTTGTTAAAAGCAAGTCATCAGGTCCAGCCTACTTTCAAGGGGAAAGAACTGCACAAGGGCACTATGACCAGGAAGCCAATATCGTTGGGAGCCAAGTCAGACGCTGCCAACTCCACCCATCCAACCTGCCTTCTCTGTTTTTCCACATGAACACTCAGCACAGCCTTGAGAACTCCTAACTCATACCCAACATAATTCATACCTCTGCCAGCCTGTTCCTACCTACAAAGTTCGTTCTTGTTTCTGCTTCCTCACAAATTCTATGCACAAGTCTAGATATGTATTTCAAAAGTTGTCAGTTATCTCATTCATGTAAATGCTTTGATAGCCATCTCTAGAGTTGTGTTACTTATGTTATTTAACCTTAAGATATGTGTATGTTCGGTCTGAAAAAGCTCTCATCAGTGTCACCCAAAGAAATATATCTATTTCATTAGAGAATTGTTACTCAGGAACATGGGCCATTTGGGAAGCATTCAGATCTTCTGGACCATCTGGAAACAGAGAGAAATGGTCATCCTTATTAAATTTCCACTTCTGAAACCATAATGGTAGAAACACAAGTATAACTTAATTTGAAGGCAAACATTTTCAACCCTCCAGCGAATGACTGGTTTTAGATTCTGGGTTCTGTTTCAGGGAGGCATTTTTGTTTTCTTACTGCCTTCCTTCTATTTCATGGAGGGCAGTTCCATTTCAAAGAGAGTAGTAGTTAAGGTTGGTTTTCTGCATGGTAAGGGATTTGCATGCCACCTCATTACAAAGGTATTTATCTTTCTGAGTAAAGCAAAAAATAAAATGGTGCCAAGGTACGCTTGCCAAAGAAAGCTTTAAAAAACAAATGAAGGGTCAGACATAACATAGTTGCCGTAACACACAATAAATCAATTCAATAAAGAGAAAGAGAAAGGTCAAGGAGGGATCTGAGAGGGGACAGTGCCACTGCCTGGACTCTGGAGTATTGTCCAGGAGGAATCTATCTCCTGGGACTTGCCCTGTTGCCAATCACTTCCATTTCTTTCCATATGCCACTGGTGCTCTTCCAGATAGATGTTGCCCTGGTGCTGCATCCCAGAGAGGGTGGGTCTACATGAGTCCTAGTTGGTTGTGGGCCCTCTAAGAGGAGTCTCTTGAGAATCCCAGAGTTTCTTCCTTGCCCCACCCTGGCAATTACCTAAGGCTCTGTGCCATACAACTTACAAGTGTGTTTTTCTACAATAGGCTACGCTACTAAGACAGGGAGTCAAAGCAGATCTACCTAACGCACAGAAACAAACATAAGGAGGCTGCCAAAATGAGGAGACAAAGAAATACAGCCCAAATGAAAGAACAGAAAAAACTCCAAAAAAAAAGAACTGAATGAAATGGAGATAAACAACCCATCAGATGCAGAGCTCAAAATACTTATTATCAGGATGCTCCAGGAACTCAGTGGGTACTTCAAAAGCATAAAAAAGACCCAGGCAAAAATGAAGTTTACATTAAGTAAAATAAAGAAAAATCTACAAGGAACCAGCAGTGGAAGGAATGAAGCCAAGAATCAAATCAACAATTTGAGACACAAGGAAGAAGAAAAGCATTCAATCATAACAGCAAGAAGAAAATAGAATTTTTTCTTAAAAGGAGAATAGTATAAGGACCCTCTGGGACATTTTTAAATGTAAATCTGAATCATAGGGGTGCCAGAAGGAGAAGAGGAAGAGCAAGAAACTGAGAACTTACTTGAAAAAATAATGAAAGAAAAATTCCCTCATTTGTTGAAGGAAATAGACACACAAGTCCAGAAAGCAAAGAAAGTCCCGAACAAGATGGACCCAAAGAGGACCATAACAAGACACATCATAATTAAAATGCCAAAGTTTAAAGATAAAGAGAGAATCCTAAAAGAAGTAAGTGAAATGCAGAGGGTTACTTACAAAGGAGTTCCCATAAGAGTGTCTGCTTTCTCAAAAGCAACTTTGCAGGCCAGAAGTGACTAGCAAGAAGTATTTAAAGTGGTGAAAAGCAAGGATCTACAACCTAGATTACTCTATCAAGAAAAGCTATCATTTAGAATGGAAGGGCAGATAAAGTGCTTCCCAGATAAGGTAAAGCTAAAGGATTTCATCACCACCAAGCTATTATTACATGAAATGCTACAGAGAATACAGAAGAAAAAGATGATCAAAATGATGAACATTAAAATGGCAATAAATTCACAACTATCAATAACTGAATTTAAATAACAAACTAAGCAAACAAGCACAACAGGGACAGAATCATAGATTTGGAGATCATTTGGAGGGTTATCAGGTGGGAGGGGGAAGGGGTAGAATGGGGCAAAAGGTGCAGGAATTCAGCACAAATTGGTAGGTACAAAATAGACAGGGGAATGCTAAGAACAGTATAGGAAATGGAGTAGCCAAAAACTTAATATGCAAGACCTGTGGGCATGAACTAAGGGGGGGATTGCTGGAGGGAATGGAGCACCCAATGGAGGGGGGCAAAGAGGGCAAATTAGGACAACTGTGATAGCATAAACAATAAAATATATTTTAAAAACAAGAAAGAGAGAAGAAGTAAATTTTCACATCCTCAAACATAGGCTTTTAAAATTAGTTCAAGGAATTATCAATATAATATGGGAAAGTTCATTTTGTTACTATTACTTTTATTACTATCATTCATAACATCCTCCTGCCCTTTGTTTTTCTCAGGTTTAGCTACTGGTCTACTGTAACTTCATTTTTCTAGTTTAACAGTGGTTAAAAAGAAACAGCACTAGCAATCACTTAACAAGCTTGGACACCAGCTTCCGAATGAAATGGCTCACAGGGCACACACACTCTGTTCTTCAATAGGAAGGTGGCGGCAGGAATGAAGGAGTGACAAGGATTCGTGAACACCGACAAAACTCAGAATGCGGCAGAGGTGGTTCTGTGGCTCCAACAAAGTTTGAGATTAATTTTTTGGTGAGAATTACATCTTTAGGGATGCTAAGAAAATAAGATGGCTACAGGAAGAATGAACTCCCTGCAGCTTTGGAAGCTTTCTGAGTGGCAGACTAGCATGGCACATCACCGGAGTGAGAACAGAGAGGGCCTGGGAGGTGAGGACACCGGTCCTACCCGTCAGTGTGGTCAATGTGGTGGAAGACACTAGGTTAGGTCACCAGTGTAACAAGGCCCCACAGTGACCGTTTGTGGCAGTGACATTTGGTCCATTCTCATTTTTCTCTCTCTCCCTCCAATCACTCGGATACTCAGATTTAGCCTGGGGAAGCCAACTGGGTAAGAAGAGCAGTGGAGGAATAGTTGGTGACAGGCTATGATGTAAATGGACTTGTTGAAAAATCATTATGTCTTAGTTGTAAAGCCCTGTGATTTCTAGTATATTGAAATTTTTATAACTTCAATGTGCAACCAAGGAGCAATTCTGCATAGAATCTTGTCTTAATAATGGCCGCTAAAGAACAGTTCAATGAAAACTATGAATAAAAACTGCTGTTGCTCCAAGGACAGCTCCACATGAAGTATTGCCCCTCTTGATGAAGTTTTCACCAGTCAGATGTGAAACAAAAAAAAGGGCGGAAGACAATAAATTAGGCATATAAATATCAGCATAAGATCGCCATTCCTTTACTCTGAAATTATATTCTTCTAATACCTTTGGTAGTGAATCATCTTTTATGTGTGCATATAGAATAATGGGCATAGAATATAACTGACATCTGGTTTTAAGTGTTCTTACCTATTACAATAAAAAACTGTCAATTTTTGAATACTTGTGTTCACTCCCCACACAATTTTAATGTTATTTGTTCTTGAAATCTAAAGGTCTTACCATCACAGATTCATGGAGCACATAGTGTTTCAAATAACAAGAGTTAGGCACTATGGCAGGTTGCAAAAAAAGGGTTAAAATTCTCCATCTCTGCACCCATATCACTCTGACTCCTCCCACAAAGGGGCAAAGGCTTTTTCCCCTCCCCTGTGAATCTGTTTGGTTTTCTGACTTGGCAATACAATGCCATGGAAATAATGCTGTGCCAGTTCCAAGTCGAGGCCTCAAGAGACCTTGATCACTTCTACTCTGTTTCTTGGAATCTGCAACCACCATGTAACCAAGTCCAGGCCAGCCTGCAGGAGAATAGAAACATTGGGCTTGGTTGCCCCATCACCCCAACAACCAGCAGCCAGTTAAACCCCAGAATCAGAATCATCCAGCATACATACATGAGTGAGGGAGCCTAAATCACCAGCCCACAGGGTCAAGAGTGAAATAAATGGCTGTTACTTTAAGCCTCCAAGTTTGGGGACGATTTTTTACACAGGAATGCCCAACTGACACAGTCACATCTTTAGGGATTAGGTAGAAATTGAAACATAACAGAAAATCTTGTCCCTCAACAAAGCTCTGAAACCAGTCCTGGAACAATTTGTTAGCATATACTTTTATCTAAAAGGGAGCTTTGCAGGCACCTTTTCCGATCTTATTTTGAAGTTGAAGAGATTTAAGTGCATAGTTTGTAAGACTCATGCAAGCCCACACATCTAATTATTGGTAGAAATAAGCTAGAAACCTAGAACAATAGGACTATTTCTTTATGTGCTCTGAGTTCACCAAAATTACCTTGGCTTACGTATTTCACAATGATTATGTGGTGTTTTCATGACACTACGAGTCACACCATCAATTTACCTCCGTGGAATAAATGAGCCTCAAGATTTTTTTTTTTTTTTTGATGATCCAAGTAAAGGAACAGAAACCCCATTCCTCACATAACAAGTTGACCCCATTCTAAGTAAGAAATATTTTCAATGCTTGTCAATCTACTTGACTAGCGTGAGAGTGAAAGACTTCCATCAGGAAACATGGGTCCCAGTCCTGTCCATGCTGGTGGCTAGCCCTTGGAGAAGGTCCTTTACCACTCTGCTCCTCAGAGTGCTCATCTGTGAGGCAAGGGCCTGGACTCAGTGAACTTCACCATCCTCAGCATCCCTACAGTATCGTGAGCCCTTAATCTGGTCGCTCAGTGCTTGGAAACAAGGTCCAAACAATGAATGCATTCGAACTCTCTGGAGACTGAAAGCCTGGTGTCCACTTTAGCAGAGTCTAGCCTGTGGCTCTTCCAAAATCCAAACAATAGAAAACTTGGTTTACAGGTGTTATTGTTATGGGTTATTGTGGGTTACTCTAATAAAAATAAGAGTTCTACTATGTCCTCTTTTTCCCTAAGGTTGCTTTTCTGCACATTGACTGTGCTTGTCCATGGTCATTAAATGCATTCTGTGACTTGAGTTAAAGTGTACTCAAGGATTCACATGAAAATAAAACCAGGCACACTGCAACCTCTCTTGTGATATTTATCACTGATGGCGCTCCCAGGACTGCAGGGCTCCATAAAATTCTGGAGGGGTTACCTTCCCTTAATGGCGTCCTTCCCTTTCACTCAGCAGCCACTTCTTATTGCAAACAGCTGCCTGGAAACAAAAAAACATTTTCTATTTCCAAGGGACACTGCTGGCCCTCAAAGTACTTTGCTCATTTTATATAACAAATGTTTAAGTTTAATCAAATTTCTAATTCCAAAAATGAGCCAATCTTGCATTTTGAATCACTAGCTCACGAGACCTGTACATTGAAAGTAGCACAAAAGGAATCAAATTCAAGAACCAAATAAAAAAATTTTAAGTGAAGCGTGTTTCTCGTATGGCTTCGGCTTACTCCTGCGATGTTTCTGCCACCCCCTTGGACCAGGTGGCTTCTGCCCACGCAGTGATTGTAGGGGACGAACCCCCTCGGCATGTAATGAGGGCTTCCTTGAGTTCTGATACAAAGCTCATTCTAAATAACCCAGTAAAACTGCATCAGCACCAAAGTAAGGGAGGAAAACAAGCGTCATATAAACTTTATTAGTACTCTTTATTATGAAATAAACTAGGCTTACACTTCTTTTGGAGGGGAAAATGATGAACACAAAAAACGTACCGTATTTTTACTTACTAACGTGCACTTGTAAAATGCATGGCATGCTGTTTTATGGGCAGTAGCATATAAAATACTTTTTCCAGATGTGGATTCATAATTCTCCAAAGACTATAATAGTTATCATAAGATTTATGGAGGATAATTTATTAATCACATTTTTTTTCCTTTTAGAGATCTGCTTGGTAAGATGAAAGAGAACTTTAAAATGTCATTTTAACCAAATGTAGATGGCATAATATCAAGTTACTCCTTTTGTTCAAATTATTTTTAATGACTTTATTTGTTTTATTGCCTCCACAACTCAGTACCAACTTGGTGGTAATGATCTATTCAGGAAATCTCTTAAGATTTTTAAAGTAAAATAGCACGGAGCTATTTTAAAAATTAAATGAACTGAACTGTGTGAGTTGATTAGTGCTCATTTATTCGAGGGACATGGGAGCTACTAAAGCTTATTTTTTTATAAATTTGGAGGAGACAAATCTTGTGCAAACTGTAGCTCATTGAATATTCACAGAGTTTCCTCAACAGAAATTTAGAAACCCACGTGTGTCTGAAGTGCTACAAGTAACACATTGTTAAATAAAACACACATTTCAAACATGGATTCCTTTAATCTGGCTAAGATTATTAAAAACACAGCTGTGTTGAATCCACACTGAGTACCTGAGTCACATGATAGTAAAAAAAAGTCCAAATGACCTTTTTTTGTCATCACTTTATCTGATGTAAGTTTTATCTAAAGCCTAACAATGCCAAAGAAGAAAAGATAATTCTGCAATTCTGGGGACTCACCAAACCTAAGATTTCCATCCTAGCCCAGCCCAGCCCCTCCATCCCATCCACTGCTTCCCTGGCTGGGGCGTCTGCACCAGACAATGGATAGAGATCAAGACCAAATAACGAGTTAGCACCTAGACCCTTTTTCCACCCAGACTCTTACAACAGCCATCAGTTTCCTCATCTCTAATGTAACGGCACTTTCTTTGCAAAGTTATCACGAGGATTAAAATAAAACATGCATGCAAGTCAGCTACAGCCTGGCACACAGTTGGTAATCGATAAGAGCTATGACAATTACCATGTATGCAAGTGCATGAGAAGTGGGTTTTAATTGAAAGAAGAATATAGTCAAGTAGCATTTATTCATAGATTTTAAAATAAAAGGTATAAAATTATGAAGAAACAGACTGAGTAACTGCCATGTGTAATCCACCATTCTAGCCAATTTGTAAGGAACGACAAAATATATAAGAGGGGATCTATGTTCCAAAATGTTTATACTCTATGAGAGAACTCTGAGACAAGTGCTGAAACTTTCAGCAGCATTTTAAATAGATGGAAAGAGACACTGTGAGGCCAGAGACAGACATGGGGTGGAAGGAGCTGTTTCCACATGGACGGTATGGGCCACGCCTGAAAGTCAAGAAAAGGCAGAGACCAAATGAGTGGGCTATGAAGATGTTATGCAAGTTGGGTTTAAGGGCTTAAGAAAAAGGAAGTCAGGAGCACCTGAAACTTGAATTAACCGGGTAATCTGTACTGCTGAACAGACTCAGGGGTGAGGCCATGGTGCTGGAGAAGGAATCTGAGAAATTAACCACCAGGCTCAGTGTCTGTTGAGAGACACAGGGCCTCTCCAAAACCCTCTGAAAGTCTGAGCAAAGGTGAGGTTAACATTAGTCAGTCCCTGAAGGAGAAGATGTCCCACCTCTGATGAAGATCAGCATCTGGATAGGACCTGCCAACCTGGCCCTGACAGTGGCTGTTTTCCACAAGCTAGGAAACCAGCCCTGGAGGGGACGGCACAAAGCAACCTTTTGAGGACACAGCCCTCCAGCCCACACTCCATGTACCCACCCCTGCAACAGGCTCTGAACTCCTGGTTCTGTCCTTCTGCCTGATGCCACAGGACTGTGAGCTCCTTGAGGACAGGAACTACTTCTCTCTGTTTCCCCAAGATCGTGGACAGAATCCACAGTCTGGAATGTCTGCTCAATGGTCTGTCTCAGCTGAAAGGCCAGTGGTAATGGAAACTGTCAAAATAAGTAGTTTACAAGATTCTCATATATACAGGGAGTGCCACATGGAAGAGGAAAATGAGGAGGGTGGAAAAGCAGTCCTGAAGTCCACACAGGACCCTGAATTGAATAAATATCCCACACCTCCTTAGTCTGTCTATGAGAGTAACCTGGAAATGCTCTCTCTACAGATGCTTTTAAACCAGTAGCCAGCTGGCCATGATAGCCTACTCAAGATTACACCAAACTCCACCTGGATCCTTTCTCTTCCAAAAGGGGGACCAGATAGGACCAGATCATGAGCAAGAGACAAATAATCTTGAGCACTCCACCTGGGAGCCCTGGGCCCTGAGAATATGCAAATATCTTATCTTGGCCTGAGTATCACAGCTCACCAAACAGGGGACAGTACAGTACCCTTGGACCATGGTGAATTATGCTCTGCTACTGAGTCAGCTGTCCCCAATCTGGAAAGCAAATGAGTGTTCTATCCACATGAGACCACAAAGCCTCCCTTGCTGTAGGGGAAAGCCCTCCCCAGGAAGCTCTACTGTGTTAGTTGCCTGGCCAGCACTCTACTCCCCTGGAAGGCACTAGCCAAAGTCTGGTAGACATACCCCAGACTGAACTCAACATCTCTTCCAAGCCATGACTATTCTTTCCTTAATAAGTGCTTCTTAGTTGAGACCGTGAACATAATAAGCCCATGGTTGACACATGTGCACAACAGAGAAGCCATGTGGGTAGCAGTAAGCAAGCCTCACAGGATAAGTCAAAAATGCACCACCTTTGTAGTCGGTCCAATCCCAGGGCCAAACTTTATGGCCCAGAAAACATGCATTGTAAAATTTCAGAGAAAACAAAGAATGGGTAGATCTTCTCTGAAGAGGTGGCATACCAGTCTTTTCCAGAGTGAAAGAGTCAAAGACAAGAACCACGGGACATATGGCTGTCTCCTTTTGCTAAGCTGGGGGAAGATCGTGGCAGGCCTTGAGCAGCTACCATACGAGTTTGCACTAGGCGATGATATAGATGGTTATTGAATAAATCGTCAACATATAGATTCACCTTCCTTCCTGTTTCCTCAGGGAAACAATACCTCACACATATATAGACATTAGTTTCAGGCAGTGTTCTTAGTGCTCAGTAACTCAATTTTTCTCACAACCAGCCCAGGGGTTATATACTATTTTCATCCCCATTGTTAGTAGTCAAAGTGCTATGAAGTTGACAGACACGCTGGTAGGAAAGTCGGAGTCCCAGAGGGTGTTTTATCCTCTAACAGGCAAATGTTTTGCAGGACCCAGCATCCATAAAAAAGCTAAGTCTCAGCACATCTCTGCTGAAATCCAGATAGTCTGTGAAGTTAGCGAATAAGCGGCATTTACCTCATTAGTCTGCAAATAACACCACTGCGTATTCTCCTCGCCAGCTTAGAGAACAGAAGTCAGAGCAAAGGTGGAGGCTCGGGGCATAAATTCACCATCTGCGACGAAATGTAATCAGAGCCGAGGAGTTTCCACTTTGAAGTCTTCCGGAACCTGTGTGGGTTACAGGTCTGAGCATATCACCAGCTTTGACAGGTGGCTTTATTTTTCATTTCAAAGAGGGAGAAAGAAAGGCAAGGAAACCAAGCATAGTGGAGGTCTGAATGTGTCCCCTGGAGTGCTCACGGAGGCACCTCTCAAAGTGCAGGTCACATGTCCAGAGGAGCAAAAGCAGTTGGGCTTTGGCACTTCCCAGACTTTGTCCTTCCAGTCCCGCTCTGGGCACCCACCCATCCCCACCCCTGGACTGCCTACAAATGTGGCCAGTGCTTCAGGCAATGCTCCCAGGCCAGGCATCTGCCAGGTAATGGCAGCAAGCAAGAGAAAGCTCAGCTATAAGAATAGTGTTTGTCATCTCCTCGTGGAATGGCAGTATTCCTGATGGCTGAAACCCAGCTGCTCTTCCAAGTCATTCAGCCTGCTAGTACAACACTGAGCCTGTCTCAGCCATGGCTTTAACCTCCTGAGCAGGGCAGGGCACAGAGAGGCGAGTATGGCCAATAGCTCACTCTGGGTATGTGGTCACTGACATGTCATTGAAATCCTACCTACTTCCGAAAGGATTACCTGCCAGTTATTCATAAAAATGCAGCAAAGCAGAGGAGCTTGGATGTTGCCACTGCAAATTCAAACACAAGCATGCCACAGCCTGTCAGGCACCTCCTGCACAGGTCCCCAGGAAGCCCCTGGAAAGGTCAGTGCTGACAGTCACCACGTCCCACAGAAGAACCCCCCAGCCTGTGGGAAACAAGGTACTCCCCTCCAGGAGGCAGTGCTCTGGTGGGAGGTGGGGAGGGCTTTCTTCAGGAGGAATGGGTCTGGTGTAGGAGATCAGATCAGGTCCTTGGCCTTGTAGGGGAAAGTGACTACCTGTCCCCTGGCAACATGACACTGAAACTGCCTTCCAGCCCAGACCATCTGGGCCAGTCCTAGAGTCGTCGGGAGAGGGACTCCGAGAGTGGGTCTCTGAACAGCTGCAGGCAGGGTCAGAGCCCGGTAGAAGACTGAGGGTGCTCACAGCATGCCTCATGGGTGTCCCAAGCTGAGTGCAGGAGGGTGGGGTTTGGCTTCTTGTTTTTAATAAATGGCACTTATTCGACATTTTTTCTGATTACGAAAGTAATACACACTCATTACAGAAAGATCGGGGGAAATGCAGGAGCACAGAGAGGACAACAAAAGTAACCTGAGCATAGTGAACATTTTGCTTACCCAAGTAAGCAATGTTTTTTTAAAACCATTTAAAAGCATGGTTTTTAAAAAACCATGAACGTGCTTTTTAAAAATAAAAGTAAATACTGCTTTGTAATCTGCCTTCTTTCTCCCTTAGCAATATTGCAAGAACCACCTCCCGCCCCAGCATATATCCTTCCACAGAGAGGATCTGGTGGCTGTCTATGATGCCGCTGTGGGCATGCGCTGTAATTTACTCACAGATCTTGCTGGCCAATGTTCAGATCCACCGCTTTTTGATGCCATCAGTAAATAACACAGAAGTGAACACCCTCACCCTATACCCACAACTTTGTGTATCATCTCCAACTCCACTCTGAATTTATAGTTAATGACAATTGTCTTATGTTATGATTTAACTTAAAAATATGAGAAAAAAAATTGCTGTCTAAGAATTCGCTGGGTGTGAGCAAGCAAAGACAGCGACTAAGAGTCAAGGTGAGTAACAGAAGTACCTTAGGCACCAACCGGCCCCTGCTCCAGGCTTTTGCAATTACAGAAGGCAAGAGAGGCAAGGTGAGCATCAGCCCTGTTGGCCACTTTCCACTACAAGTCCCGGGACCCTGGCTTTTACCTCACTGGCCCCTCACCTGGGTTACATAGCTCTCTCTGAAGCAACAGAAGGGAACAAGGAGAGTAAACTTCATTTTCTGCAAAACTTTAAGCATGGAAGTATCTGAGGTGTTTGACCTGCTAGAGGTCTAATGAAAAACAGTGGAGGAGTGTGAACTCTCCCCCAGGGCAACAGGGATACTGTCTAAGCCCTGTCATTGGCTAGAGCCGCACTTTGTGGGCCCTGCCCTTGAACAAGACAGGGATGGGGACAGGAGCTGGGGTTCCAGTGATAAATGGTGGGCATGAGCTAGGGAGTCATTCTTGGCTATCTATTCCTTCAACTTGAGTGGTCACCATGGGCTTGTATGTCTTGGGAATCACCATTAAAAAAGGAGACTAGTTAAATCCTGGGGTTCTTGAACTTTGTGAACAATCATAATTCCTCTGAGAAAAAAAAAATCTATGTCCACTCTACCCAGAAATTGAAACACAAAGACAGTGTTGCAAATACATTGCAGAACCACTTTCACCTGGGAATCTCTGCATGCCTAGAAGCAATTCTCAGTGTAAAAGTGAGCTCCCCTATCCTGTGTGCAACGCTGCTGTCTTCGCACCAGCCAGAAGCATGTTAAGGCTAGGAGCTGTGTTGTCTCTGTTACCTGCAGTTCGTCGGTGGTACCACTGGGTGTTGAACAATTACTTCCTGAAAGATGGGCTCACGGGCTTCTCCTTAGCTATCCAGTCTCTCCCTGCACCTACGGATGTTCCGTCTGACCCCTCTGGGGCCGGGAATGTAACCCTTCCCTCAGTCCCAAACCCGGTCCTAGCGAGGCTAAGACAACACTTCTTTTTCAAGCCTGACTCTGAACTCGTGTGGCTTTCCCGTCTCTGTGCACCAGCCATGCTCTGCACCACAGAGCAGCCCTGACCAGCCCTGCTCATGCCTCAAGATTCTGGCAAGAGAAGCAAGAGAAAAACAGCAAAGTTTGTCCTTCTCTTCTTACTTTTAGTTTCCCAATAGAGTTACAAGAGCCACCCTTGGTCTCACTGGACGAAGCAGAAAGCTGGCCTGTGGCAGCCAGGAGTCGATCAAGATGATGCAAGAATCTCAATGCTTTTCAAAATAATTCTTGAAATTACCAATTTAAAATAATATTTAAGACACATATAAAAAGCACTAAAATAATAAGACATGAAAACTTAATTCCATTAATGTAGTTTCTAGTTCCTATCTTTCAAGAAGAAGTTCATATCTTTAGTTTGGGGTACTTCCACCACATCTGTGATTCTGGAAGAACCTAAGAAAGAGGGAACGGCTTTTAGCATGAACTGTTCCTAAAATCAGGGCTACAGGGTAAACACCCTGGTGACGGAGCGTTGGGTAAAGTGACCTCACCTAGGGAACCTGGGAAAGGCACCACACCTCGGGAGACCTCCTAGTCTGTGGCCTGAAAGGGTTTTGCTGCTGTCCCCACACAAGCAGGAGCTCACACTCGGGAGGTGCTCTCTCAGGGCCCCACTACAATGAGCACAACACATGTTATCTCCCTTAATCCTCAGCAGCAACCCCATGAGGATGTCCTTCTTCTCTTCTCACGAACGAGGACACTGAGGCTTTAGAGGCTAACCATCCGTAGGTGACAGACCCAGAATTACAATTCAAGTGTGTGTGAGTCCATCACTCAAGATCTTTCTACACGTAACTGCTGTATTATATTCAATTACCACTCATAAAGGGCAGAGCCAGATCCTCTGATTTCTGTATTGCATTTTCCAATATGATGTGTTGTGTTTACCACAAATAATGTTTTGGTTATGATTATTGTTATCCTTGTGATTAATGAAAAATATCATAAACAGTTATTATTACTATTGTTAAAACCAACATGTATTTATATGTCATTTATAGTTTATAATGCACTTTTACAAAGATTATACTATTCAT
This sequence comes from Carollia perspicillata, assembly GCA_004027735.1. Taxonomy (NCBI): domain Eukaryota; kingdom Metazoa; phylum Chordata; class Mammalia; order Chiroptera; family Phyllostomidae; genus Carollia; species Carollia perspicillata. Next base: position 520 of record PVKM010007520.1, on the reverse strand, counting down.
TTCTCAACAATTCTATGATGTAGGCATGTCCTTGTTTTATAGATGGGAAACTGAACCTCAGAGTTTTTAAATGACTTGTATGAAGTCTGTCAACCAGCAGTGTTAAGTGGACCCCACACTGGTAGGAGCCTGAGAGTGATACCACTATAAATTTTGAGCCATAGGCACTTGTTTGCCTCACCCTGGGCCCCACCCTCTACCTCAATTCATATCTCTTGCTTATGCAGATTATATCAATTTCCATCAAAAGATACTGATGTTCCCAATTCACTACAAAAGACTGATGCAGTAAATCAACAATGAATAAGAGAGCCTTACTTACTACGTACAAATGCAGCCCGAAACCCCAGACACTTGGCCAGAGGCAGCTTCACCTTGGGCCCTCAGACTGGGAGCTCCTGGAAACAGCAGCTGTGAATCACTCATCTCTGTACCTCCATCCTGGGACTTGGGTTTGATGCACAGTGAACACTTTATAGTTCCTCAGTGATGAATAAATCAACCAGTGAACATTTCTGAG
>PVKM010007519.1:0-41290 GCA_004027735.1 Carollia perspicillata | reverse complement strand
CCATACCAAGGTTGCCAGTTCAATCTCCCATCAGAGCACAGACAAGAATCAACTGATAATACATAAATCAGTGGAACAACAAATCAATGTCCCTCCCTCTTTCTGTCTGTGTGTGTCTCTCCCTTTCTCTCCCTTCCTCTCTGTCTCTCAAAATCAATAAATAAAAATTAAAAAAGAAAAGCTTATGCTTAATTTCTGTATTTCTTTATAAACTAGCAAGAAGTTGACAGTAATCTAAATATAGCTGGAAATGGTTAATAAAATATCAAAACACACTAGCTTAAATTCTCAATAAATACTTTTGAATTCATGATCTTGCTTGAAGATATTGAGACCATTGAGATTATTGGAAACGTTAAGTATGAATGTAAGTTTCAAGAATAAAACTTGCAAGGTTGTGATAATTCATAATACAGTATGAAGCACTGGAAGGCTGAGACCCCATTTATAGTTTCCTTTCTCTGTATCAAATATTGATTTTTTTTAAAGTTTCAGTTTCAGCTCTGAATTCTAGCCCATATAAAATTGCATTAAAAATTTCACACCTGTAAAGAAATCAGTATGGAAATGTTTTTCAAATTTTAAGTCTCTGCCCCATTAGATAAGTTCTGTAAGCAAGTATACTGACCACATTCTAAGTAATGATTACTCTGTAAATCTAAGGAAATATATACATATTTTTTAATTTTAGGGTAATTCTGTGTTCATGTCTCTGGTTCCACATAAGCCCTGATTATAAATAACTTTAATAAGCAATTAGATAATGCACTCTTATTCCATTTCTGTGGGCCTTTATTTCCTTTTTATAAAAGGAAAAGGTTTGTCTTTTTTAAACCCAACTCGAAGTTAAAATTCTTCACTGTTTGAGCATGTCCTAAACCTTTCCCAGGCTCTTTTAGCTGCAAGCACATCGATTCATGTCCAAAACATCCACCTCTCAGATATAGTCCCTCTAACACTTACTGTAATGCTGAATTTACATCAGCTTTTCTTTGTTGATATAAATTGGTCATATAAGCACAGCCTTAATGTTCAATTTTAAAAGCCAGCAAAATGTTAGATATTATTGGTTTTAACAAGTCAATCTATACCTTCTAAATGAATAAAATATCTAAAATATGCTCTTGTAGAGTTCTGTTGATTTGAAAACTACCTAGTGGAAACGTTGTTTTTATAATAGGTACTTTTATCTAAGTGCTTGTAAAAAAAATTTTTTTTTTAGTATATGTTACTTTTCTCTGCATTTTGCATTCGATGAGAATCTGGGGTTGAATTCAGTTTACATTAGTAAGTTATTGTTCATTGTTTGAATTCAAAATATTTTTTATCAAAAAGAAACCATTGTTATAGCTGAGGAGCTTCTTTAATTAGATGTAGTTAAAAAATGATTATGCATTTTTTCTTAAAAATTGGCAACCTAATTTTATCGGTGAGTAAACCCTAATTTTTTACCTCAGAACCACTGCTGTAAGCTTTCTGGGTCCACGGTAATAATATTCTGGAACCAAAATAGCTCACTTACATCGAGGTGCAATGCAGAGCCCTGTTATTAAAAGGAAACCAGAATTAGATCATCTTTTAATGTCTTACATTTATTTTTGTGAACAATTTTAGAAAAATATCTAGTTTTAAATCTCATGTTGGGATAAAACAAATATTACTTGAGTTGCTTATGGTTTTCATGTGTGCTTTCAATGAACTTGTATCTAAGGTTTGGAGAAAATATGCAATCACGAGACAAGTCAGTCTTTATAGACAACTACACACACGTGCATATATATGTGTGTAATACATTCTTATAAAATATAAGAAACTTTGAAAGTGAAAGTCCATCTTAAGGTTAATTTTATCTTCTGCTTCACGGTTCAATATAGTGGCCACTATTTAAATTTAATTAAAATTAAGTAAAATTTAAAACCCATTTTCTCAGTCACATGAGCCACATTTCACATGGTACCATACCATATACAATGTCGATATAGAACATTTCCAACATCACAGAGAGTTCATCAGACAGAATTGCTCTAGGGCAGGGGTGTCAGACTCATTTTCACTGGGGGCCACATCAGCCTCACAGTTGCCTTCAAAGGGCGGAGTGTAATTTTAGGACTGTGTAAATGTAACTACTCCTTAACTAGAGACAAGGAGCTCTACACTGTGGCCAGGTAGAAACAAGGTGCTGGGCCAGATAAAACAAGGTGGAGGGCCGGATTCAGCCCTCAGGCCTTGGGTTTGGCACCTGTGCTCTAGGGATTATCACATATATTCTGGAATAAAATTTTTAATAATTTTTTCTACACATATACCCACATTATTACTATCTTGGAAAAATAAAATCATGCCATACAGCTTTTTTATCATGATATTTTGACATCTTTTTATATTACTGTATATACAAATAAATTACCTCATTCTTTTAATGGTTATTTTATTATTATAACTGTATCATATTTATTTAACTGGTTCTCTATTAATGGATTTTCCTTATCATAAAGCCAGTATGGGTGTTTTGGAAATATGACTTGTTTCCGTTTGACTGGATATATTTTGTTAAAATTTTTTAATAATGTAATCTTTGCATATATATAGAAAGGGACAAAGAGAAGCTGTTCTTTAAAGTGGGGTGGAAATGTCTACCTAGCCCATCAAAAGTTAGGATATCTTTAAATTGTGATGATGAAGTGTGAGAAGGTTATTTAAAGTCTCTAGTCAAATATGTAAGTTAAACTGTCTGACACATCATTCATTCTTTTTATTTTATTTTGCCAAATTAACACAGGCCACGAATGCTCACACCAATGAGGTGGTGGCAGTTAAGAAAATGTCTTATAGTGGGAAGCAGGCACATGAGGTAAGTTAAAGACAATTGTATACCTAAACTGACATAGGCAAATTAATATGAAATTGACAGGAGAAATAAAGTTCTTTGAACATTATTTTTCATAGTTTTTTTTTGCCTCTGTGTGGAGCATACAATAAACATTCCCAATATTCTAACTTGATCAACTATTTTATGGATTAGATGAGTAAGTATAATATATTTAAATATGTACTTGGTGATAGATTTATATTACATGTATTCAACTAAGGAAATAACACAAGACTAAATAACTTCTTCATTTACTCAATATTTACTTTGTCCATTTAAAAAATAAAAAGAACATGATATATGTGTACTTGATAATAAAACAGTATTTTCAGCTTTAGAATGATAACATTTTTTTTCTGACTTCAATAGAAATGGCAAGATATTCTTAAGGAAGTCAAATTTTTACGACAGTTGAAGCATCCTAATACCATTGAGTACAAAGGTTGTTACTTGAAAGAGCACACTGCTTGGGTAAGTCAAAGGACCTCTATTATCTTTTTTTTTCTATTAAATTTTTTTCTATTTTTTTCTGTTTTCTCTTTGACCTATAAAATTATCAGTCCCATTTTTGTCCCACTTCATGTTTGTTAATACCTCAGAGTATGCCATACACTGGTATTAACATGTATGTTCCATAAGGATGATACCTAGCCTGCGGGAAGTTGCATTCTATAAACATTCACTGAAGAAATGGTGAAAAGTTAACATGATTTTATAATCATTTATTTATGAAAGTAAAGGGCAGGGCCTTCTATTCTCATCCTAGAATTTTATCTTTGATGATTTCCATTCCCATTACAATCCCTGCACAGTTCAGAGTTGTGCTTGGCATTGCAATGCCTGTCTAAGTTGTGCAAACAGGGCCTAGAAATAATTAAAATGAAACAATCTTTTGTTCTACCCTATCTTCTTAATATATTTTTACATGATCGTGTTTCTGTTGGGCACTGTTTAGTACATGAAACTTTGTATGTTGTACTTATTCAGATTGCACATTCCAACTTAAAATCCAATTTAACTATCGTTTATTGAGTCCTTACCATGTACCATGTCCTTTTCTTGTACATGATCTCCACTTAGGGAATTGAATATTTCTTCCCAGACAGACTATCAAACAGAGTACTTAAACATTTCTGTTCGAGTAACCCTTAAAATATCTAGAGCTCTTGTTTCTGTTCTGAGAATTAATTAATCGGAGTATCTTATTATCCAAAATCAGTTCTCTGGCAATCTCAACTATCTTGAATGAGTTAAGAAAGGGATTTTGAGTAGGCAGAATGAGTGTTGGAAAATCAAAGGTTCAATCTCATGTGTTCCAGTCTTCAGAAAAATCCTCGCACCTCTTATTGGAAGCCTATTTATTCTTAGATTACATAGAGCGCTAATACGCTGGGTCACGTGGTCTGTCTACAACGGATTTGAGAGCTTTAGGAACTCAACCGCTGGAGACACTCTTGCAAACAGCCTCAAGGCTAATTTGACCCCAGGAAGAAGTTGGGAAAGCCAGAATGCAGATCTACTAATTCAAAAGCAGCAACTGGAGCCCTTTGGTGTCAGGAGCAAACAACCAGCCGTGGCTCTGGTGCACTTACGTTATGGAATAATAAGGAAAAGAATGTTTGTGATAAAATAGGGAGTTGTTTAAATACTTGTGTATTGTATTAAATTGGTTCTCTCATGTTTAAAAAAAGAAAAAAGTTAGAAAAGTATGTGATATAATTGAGAAATGTTCCCATCAAAATTCATTAAAGAAAAAAGTATTTTTCAATTATACCTTGATAAAGCTAAAAAAATAGTGCACATAGAAGGCTGCTATTCATTATAAGAATCACTTATGTGGAATCTTTCATTTCACAATAAGAAATAAAATAACATTTATAAATCTGCTTACTTTTAATGTTAACCAGAAAACTATTAATAAAGTTTCTCAACTTTAAACTTTGAAGCGTCTCATACCATTCTAAATTATTCCAGTAATACAACAATTTTTAAATATTTATTTATTTAATATTGTATATAATTTAATAAATTAGATATATCAATATATAACTTGATCATTATATAATATATTGTATATGACATATATTCCTGTATGTATTAGGTACCTTGCATTGCATTATTACTGGAATAATTTAGAAAGACATGAAAATATTAAATATACATGTATGTTACATATTGTATATAATTATATATTGTCTAATATATAAATGTGGTATGTAATATTTATTATATGCTAATATTGTATATCTCATATTCCACTGAGTTTTTTTGATAATACAAATTAAATAACATAGATATATGTTTTCATACTAACTTTTTAATGGAAGGAATCAATATATTCATATTGGTTATATCTAGGTGATTATAGGAAATTTGTATTTTATACAAATTTGGTTTGTATCTGGTTTTTTTAGAACAACCAAGTAATCTGTAGGAGTGCGTGTGCTTGTGTATGCGTGTGGACACTGGTCACTGAGCCCTCATAGTTCTGGCATTGGCTACAAATTAGTAGTCTGGGACACCTAAAAAAATCTAGGATGGAAGTAAAGAAAGAGTTTTCTCATTTCTGCTTTTAAAAAACCTTTCAAGATTGCAAGCCAAATAAATATCGATAATATTTTAATGATATTATTTTCAAATTACTTTAAGGTATACATTTTAATACCTCATACCTCAGGAATTCAAGCTAGTGTAATGCTAGAGGCTGCATCCTCAGATTGAGTTCTAACCTATATGTATTTTTTTAATGAAGGCATAAGTAAATGATCTTGTGCCATGATCTTGATGCAAAACTAAACAATATTTTCTTGATCAGCACTCTTTCAATGTGAAAATAAGAAATTTTCTACTTATTATTGGTTTATTTTATTTATATTTTCCAGTATTTACTGGCTTATGTATTTCGTTTCCACTTTCCAAGTTATAAAATTTAATTTGTAGTGGAATCAAAGCCACCTTAAATCCCTTTTTGAAACAAGATGATGTAGAATTTAGCAGTAAATAAATAAGTTGGAGATCTCAGCTTGACCATTTCCAGTGAGTATTTCCATACCCAGTCCCCTAATGTCAGTTCCAAGCAGGAGCTAACAAAAACAAATGATAAAAGCCAATTAGTGCCCATTGACCAAAATTTAATCCAGAGGAGGTAGGTCACAATATTTATTTTTCTAGTATTCTTAAGTCCTGGGTTGGTCAGTTGGTTTAGCAGTTTCTCATCAACCTTCATTGTTCTGAAAATGATTTTAATTTCTTACAGTTGGTGATGGAGTATTGCTTAGGCTCAGCCTCTGATTTGTTAGAAGGTAAGAGTCAAAACACTGCCCCTTTCTTTCTGTTGTACCTTGACCAGAATGTTATCTATTCCTAAATTAAAGTGCAATTTGGATAAACTAAATGGATGATGATTTAGACTTAAGGGTTGTGCGAATAAGCTACGCAAACTTTATAGTGTCACTGAAAGTATCCAAGCAATGATTAGCAACCCTCCTTCTGTTTTGTTTAGTTCATGGCCCATCCTGGGTGAGTACTACTAAAGTGTTTGGCTAATGGGATGTAGTGTGTGCAGCCCAAAACATCAAATTTATCTTTATGTATGAAAGAGAGGCAGATGGTGTTAAATTAAATGTTGATTTTAATCCTTTCGAATATCTTCACTGACCCAGTTCTCCACGGGTGCTGCTATAACCAGAGTCAGTGTTAAAAACTTACATTAAATTTTTTTCTTATATTATCCTTGATCTCTGTATAGAAATTACTTATTAACTGCTTTCACAAATAATGGAAACCTGTGGTTAGAGGAGTAATATAATAATATTCTCCCCTGGCAGAGGAGAATAATGTAACCTAAAACACACTAGGGTTTAAAACGTCTAGTAAGAGACTGGTAAATTTGGGCCTGGCTAATTGACTTGCAAATGACAAGTAAATTAACAATTCATTACCATGACTATCAGGCTTTGTTTTATTTTGTTTGGAGGGGTTAGTTTGTTTTTATACTTGGGTTTTCTGATATCTGGTTATCTATTGCTATCCTATAGAAAAGATGTATCCTACATATTTAGATGAACATGTTCCCAATTTGTCATTTCAGAAAGTCTATAATTCAGTCTAGTATAGCTGTATAAGATAAAAAGAGTCATGAAACTGATCATCTACTCCTGATTTTTTTTTCCTTCCTCAGTTCACAAGAAACCACTTCAGGAAGTGGAGATCTCTGCCATTACTCATGGTGCCTTGCAGGGGCTAGCCTACCTGCATTCTCATTCATTGATTCATAGGTAAGACTAGAGACTGGTTACATTTTCATTTCAGCTATAGGACTATCCATTCAATGAAGCTTGAAAATTAGTGCGTGCTCCAATTTTGGGATGGCTAAGGATTTATGGGAAGCAAATATAGACTGCTGCTACTTCTGGATGTAAGGAGTAAAATTGCCAGAATTTATTTCCTATCTCTTGGTTGCAACCATATATCCATAAAGACTTACATCATCTCTATTCTATAGGTAACTGTTCTGCAGGCAGGGCGTTGCAGGGAAATTGGAAGAACAGCTCAGTAACCTTTTGATACTGCATCAAGAAGAAAAGGAAAGAAAATTAGCCTTCCTTGCATATATTTATTTCCTAGCTCTGCTTCTTCTCTCCTTCCTATTGCAAATAACAAATCTAGCTTATATAAATATACTGGTATGCTGTTTTATCACTTTCAAATGTCTTCTGTTTCTGTAATTTGTATACATATTGAAGATAATATTATTTTATTATCTTTATTTTGGCAGATGAAGGAACCAGGGCTCAGAATGATTTAGATAACTCGTTCATAGTTTCACAGCATTTATATAATAAAGATTAAACCTCCAATTTCCTGACTCCTAATCCAAGGCTTTCTCCTGCCTTGTATTTTTTTCTGCTACAACCCCACTCTGCTTCCCACCTCTAACTTCTAAACAAAGATGCGGTTCCTAATCTTTCCCTTTCTCTGTGGAGTAATATTGTCTCTAGTTACTTCAACACATGGTGCAGAAGTAGTGGAATGAGTTAGGTTTAAAGGATCTGAGGTGGCTGAAAAACAAACACTTTGACATTTGCTAGGAAGAAATGAAACTATTAGGTCATAGGTTCCCCTTTTACTTCTGTTTTAATCGCATAAGAGTAGCCATCACAAGTTACTGGCACTAAAAAAGCAGAACTTCCTCAAGATAGGCAGACCAAAATTCCTGCTGTGAACTTGGCTTATTTACAAGGACTAAGAATAAACCTAACCATGTATAATAAATATTGATGAAAGAAATTGAGCCATAATTTCTATGGATTTGACACCATTTAAAAAGTGTGTCTCTTTAGCACCAAGATGTCATTACTGAATACCAACTTTATAATTTTTGCCTGTTCCTATTAAAGCCACAGTTCAATTTTTGTGCCTTTGTTATCTTAATCTACACATTAATGTGTTGCTCTATATTATACTTTAACTTTTTTTAATATGTAAAAGAAGTTGAAAAGCCAAAAAACTTTTCAAGAATGTTTGTTACTTAATAATAAATGCTATCTATGTCTCAGATTTTATTATGATGATTTGAGAGGATAGTTAGGCAATGTTGCAATTGAAGATAATAGAAAAAAGATTTTTTTCTTATTGTAAGAAATAAATAATGCTTCTTTTTTAGTTCTCTCTGCCAATTCCTAATGTCATCATGAGGAAAGAAACTGAATTTTCAAGGGAAGATTTTTGGAAACGTTTTGGAAGTATTTGAACCTTATCATTTTCAATTTGACATAAATTTGCCTCATTCTCTCTGCTTTATCTTTTCACTGCCCATCAACTTGCAATTCTTGGTTCCTAGCACTCATTATACATCATACCTTTTTTAAAGAAAATAAGGAATACATTCCCATCTTCTCATTTTAAATTATCATACTGAAGAATGAATTTTTAAAATCATATTTTTAAATCTTTTTGCTGCATAAAATAGCTAATAGCTTTAATAGTAACCACTTGTGATTCTTTGCAGTAATACATTAAGTGCAATTTCCTAACCCCTAATCCTTGTTTGTTTTGATCTTTCAGGCTCTTCTTTTTACTGTATGTGTTATTTTTTAAATAACACCTTCTATATAACATGTACCCTCAAATGCCTTAGAGTTGCAGTTACAATTAAAGGCAGAGAGAAAGGGTCACAGGCAAGAAAGAAAAGGTATGTGTGTAGAGGAGGTTTATTGGTAGGTAGTCAATACAGAGTCATTGAAGGTTTGTTTAGGCTCCAAAAAATGTCATGTAATTTGGAAAAGAAAAAAAAAAAAGGCAGTTACAAACAGCACTAATTTTCCCAGCACAAGGAATACTGTTGATGACTGGATTTAGCGCTTAAGAATATGATTTTTATGTTTAGCAGCTGAATAGGTTTCCTTGTCTGCCATGTCTGCCTAGTTCTCATTGCCTTCCCTCTGTCTAAAGAAATCTCTACCTTTCAGTGTAATTACTATGACCTACCTATAAGTACACCCAGGAGTCTGGGCCCCCTTACAACATGCAGTAATTACTAAATGCCCTTCTGGCTATCTGAGCAAGGTTTTTTAAAATAAACTTTTTGTCTTATTAATTGCATGCTCTGACCTTATTCCATAATCAAAATTGAAAAGTAATTTCCTCACCCTCTTATTTTTTCTCCTACAGGGATATTAAAGCAGGAAATATTCTTCTAACAGAGCCAGGTCAGGTGAAACTAGCTGATTTTGGATCTGCCTCAATGGCTTCTCCTGCCAACTCCTTTGTGGGCACACCTTACTGGTATGTAGAATTAGAAACCATGACATAGTTTTAAAAATATGCATACACAAACAAGGTTTTGTTTTGTTTTATTTTGACAGTGTCTCACCATGTCTCTTACAATGCGATTTTATTAGACAAGGATAGAAAACTCAGTAGCAAAAAGAAATACCCTGACTTAGTATAAAATTTCCAGTGACTTTAAATTGTTCAAATAAGGTTGATGTCACTGTGTGTAAACTGAGCAGGATTATCAACACACTGTCCAAGCTCAGGTTTTAGATTTCATTTAAAGTTTCTTTTCAGCTTTTCTCTTGAGGCAGAGTCTCTAGGCAAGGACTTCTTTAACATCCTCTAGCCAATGAGTATAAATATTGTCCTCCAATGAGAGAAATCCAGGTTCTCGTCTCTGTTGTGTTCTCTAGTACTTTGCCTAGATTGTCATTCTTAGTTTTACCCCATTCTACTCATGATTCCTTTCCTTTCCTTCATAGATACATTGGAATTTTATTATACCTTGGAGAATGAAATGTCCCTGGAAAATTACTTACCTACTAAAAAAATCAGCTATTTGAAATGTTTTCATCATTATGAAATAGCATTCACTAAGCAACTACTTACATACACTAACAGAGAACAAAGAATATTACACCGATACGACCCCTGCCCTCCTAATGAAATTCATTATGAACTAACAAAGTAACATCCATAGCATGTCTGTCTGTGTGTCTGTTTGTTTGTTTATTTGTTTGTTTGTTTTTAAATCATAATATCTTTGAAATGTTTTTCATGTTTCTTAAAGTAATTCATTTGTTTAAGTGTTTCATACATATTAACCCTTTATGAACCCCTCTGAGATAGCTACTAGAATTCTCTCCATTTTTATAGATGAAAAAACTGATACACAGAAAGGTTAAGTAACTTACTGAAAGTCAAATTTAAAGGAAATAGTGCAACCAGGGTTTATTGAAAATAATATATTGTCTCATCTAAATCAGTAAGTATGTTGTCTACATTTTGAATAGTGTTTTTTCCAAATGATTTGTGTAAGGAAGTAATCTCTTTATCAGATAAAATTGTATGATACCCTCAAAAACAATTATTACATTGAGTCATTTTATTAGGTGGATTACTTTTCAGTTTACAACCTGGCTTTTGCATGTTATGTTTGGCAGGATGGCTCCAGAGGTGATCTTAGCTATGGACGAAGGACAGTATGATGGGAAAGTTGATATTTGGTCACTTGGGATCACCTGTATTGAAATGGGTGAGTAAAGAGTTTTAGTGTATTTTTGAGGCTCACTTCTTATTATGATTGTTAATTCATTCATCCAGCCATAATGTGCTATTTTTCAAGTAGTAATCTTTACTATCATGTAAAACCACATATGTCAGTCAGCTGCCATATCTGCTCAAACTTTTACTTATATTAATAACTTGAAAATGTAGGCTTGGCAGGCCACACATTTTTCTATCATAGATACTCAACCCTGCTGCAAAGCATGAAAGCAGCCATAGGCAATATGTTAATGAATGGGTGTGGCTGTGTTCCAATAGAACTTTACGAAAACGTGCTGCTCTGTGAATGTGGCCCATCGTTTGCCAACCCTTGCTCTGTAGTACTCTGGATTAGCAATGAGCCTTGTCACCATGGCTCAGAAGATTTATGCACTGCATCTGGCAAAGGACTTGAACCTACATGAGACCATCTGAAATTAATATTTAGCGAGAGCTTCCCAGAAACTAGTATTTAGCAAAAGCTTCCCAGACCATAGAGCTGTGCTGTGTTGGTTACACCTTTAGTCACATGCTCCCACATGTTAGACTTATTCTACCATCGTGTGGTCAGCTATCTTCTGTCTTATATACAGACAGAGTACCTGTTACAGGTGCTGCTCATTCCTGCCTCAGATCTCAGCAACATTGCACTGGGTGTTGTAGTTGTTTCTGTTCTTTCACTTCCTCTTGCTAAATTTCTGTTTTCTTCTTTCTTTAGTCCCCTTTTCCTGCTGTTTCTGTACAATTCAGTATTCTTCTGAACAGCTTGAATTTTATATTTTTCCCAGTTAATGAGAGGGCTTCTCTCCTTCTGGTAGTGAATGAAGTCATCCCATAGTATCTGACGTAAGCCCCCAAAACCAGTCTCTTCTCAGTCACTTTGTGACATTATGCCGTACAAAGATCCTTTGTTGACAAAGTTTCTTATTTGCCTTAGTTTGCCTTATCTTCATTTACTCATTTTATAGTTATTTTTAGCCACTAAAAATAAATACCAGGTGCTGTGTGCAGCCCTGGAAATGCAGAGATGAAGATAAAAGACATTGTCCCTGCCCTCATGAAATTAAGCAGAGATGACACATTATATAAAGAAGTACACAAATAATCAATTATGGCTGTGATAGTGGTAGAAAGGAAAATATAATTTGGAATGACAAAAATCTAATGGGAGACCTAGTCTGAGAGGTCAGGAAAGCCTCTCCTGAAGAAGTTATTTTAAGCATATAATGAGCCTGGAGTAAATATTTATTAAATTAATGCTGAAGTGAAATTGTATTTAAGATAAAGCCTGAAGTTTTGGCAGGAATTAACCAGATAAAGTTTAGAGAATGAAAGTGAAAGAGGAGTCCAGACAGAGAAAGCAGCACGTATGAGAGGCTGTGAGCTTGGTTCTTTCAGTGAAGCAAAAGATTACAGTGCGGGAGGGGCGGAGACCACTTCCCAGACTGAAGTGCTAGAGCTAGCCAGGGTCACGTTAGCAAAAGCCAGTAGACTCTGTTGAAGGATCTGACCTTTGTCTTAAGAATGATGGGAAGCCATTGATGGATACGTGATCTGTTCCTCGTTCCACATGGCTTTAAATACTTGAAGTTTTCAGAAGGCCAAGCTCTAGAAACTTCATAGAGTCTACCTCCTGAAAAATAAAACAAACCTGACCCAGTCATTTCTTCTATGCATTAGAAACAGATATAAATTCATGTGTCCACACTGCAACTTTCCAACTTCCACTTGTTAACAGTTCATGTGCTTGTAATACTGGTAGCTGTTTAGTGAGTATAAAGTATCCTGTTGAGAAATTAATAAATATTTGTAGAATCGTAGATACCTTCAAAGGTATCAGAGATCATTTAGTCAAGACTACAAGAGGCCCCTCCAACGCATCACAGATGAATAAGTGAAGTTGCCTTCTGCTTGAGCACTGCCAATAACTTCAAGTTTACTGCTCTCAGTGGTTTTCATGTCAAATTAGGAGAAGGGTGTTTTGTTTTGTACCACTCTGGCTTTTCACTGGTTCTTCCTTCTATGTATAAAAATGTCTTCTTTGCTCCGCTCTTAGTTCTTGCTCTGTTTCTTAGAATTGCATAGAATAAGCCAAATTTGCCATTTTAAAAGTGCTTAATAAAAGAATCTTTACTTAAAAATCAAGATGCTCTGATGAAACCAGAGATCAGATTATGAATTACAAACTGGGACTATATAAAGAATCCATTAGGATAAGCATGGTAGAATGAGATAGTGATTTATCTCCTATGACATAATAACTAATAAATAGCATAAAATTAACTGTACTCAGAGTTAAACCTTGTTTCTTTCCTTTGGTCAACAAATGGAGCACCCAATATGTGAACAGAATCTTAATACATATTCTCGGGGAATAAATAATAAGAATATTTGGGTTATAAGATCTCACTCTTGGAACTTATGATTGCCATTAAAAGAAAAGATGAATATGTTTCTGCAAATGCAACAGTGAGCACATGCCAAATGAGCTGTAAACTAAAAGACAGCTGTCAGAACTCCAAAGAAAGATCACGGTGGGCTGGTGTAGAGTAAATCTTCCATTGATAGTCAATTCACTGAATTTCTCTTTAGAATGGGATGGACCAAGCCTTGTTTATTACTTCTCCTCTTCCTCCTTCCCATTTCCCCTTCATCCCCACCCATACCGTTCTCTGGCCTGGATAATCCTTCAGTGTTTATCGAACTGAATTATGTCCCATATTATGTTAGTGATGTCTAAGATGTTCCATTTTATAATTTTTTTTACTTTACCTTTCTGTGCTTTCTGAATTTTTTTCAATGAATACACATTTTTAAATTAAAACACATACACATGAAGATGTTAACATAAGAACATCCAAACCTATAGAAAAATTTTATGAGTTTATTAGAACCAAACTGAGGACATGCCCAGAAGCAAAATCTCAATGGATCAAGAAAATGCTCTAGAGAATGGCAATTTGGCAGTTCTTATTATACATTTAGAATCAAAGGGGAAAACATAAAGAAGGTTACATGAAATCCCTTGGGTGTTAGATTAAGGAGGCAGGAGAAAGCAAAGCAGGGAAATCTCTAGGACTGGATAAAAAGCAAAATGGAGAAACGCATATTTCTTTTACATTGGTGGCTATAGGATGGTTAATATTAACATTTACAGTAAATAAAGATGGTGTGATGGCAACAATATAACAATGAGTTTTGGTGCACCTACTCTTGTGAGGGTGACAGCAACCTAGTTGCACAAGAACAATTGACAGGGCTCACTTTAAAAAAAAAAGATTTCATTGATTTATTTTTAGAGAGAGGGGAAGGGAGTAAGAAAGAGAGGGAGAGAAGCAGTGAGAGACACGTATCAGTTACCTCTCGCATGCTCCCAAATGGAGACCTGTCCTGCAACCCAGGCCTGTGCCCTGACCAGAAATGAAACCAGTGACCTTCCAGTTTGCAGACCTGTGCTCAATCCACTGAGCCACACCAGCCGGGCAATAAGGCTCACTTGAGGCATGTAGCCTTTTGCTAAGGCAGCTATAAGCCTGGGGCCTGACTACCCACTTTGCCCTGCCCACGTGGTGATCAGATCATCATTGTGTGTGCTAACTTTTGGTCCCTGAGCTTGTCAGGCCTGCCACATAGCCCACTGAACTTGTCAGGTTTTCCCACATAGCCCCTTTTTCATTCATGGTGTTCATACCTAGTATAAGAAGATAGGCAAAGACTAGCCTTTTGAAGATATGTGAAAAACATTAAATTTTTCTTTCATTTTTTTAAAATCAGTCTATTAGGAGCTTTGCCAGTGTACATTAAGATGACCAGCAGCTTCTTTTGAATGGCTGTTCTGGGCTGTCCTAAGAGATTAAAATAAGTGGATTATGTGGCATCGTGACAGTAACAAGCTATTGATTTAGCAGCAATGCTTTGCTCATAGTTTCTTATTTCTCTGTCTGCCTGATTTCTTTCAATAACTGCTTTATTGTGTTTCTTTTCCTTTCAGCTGAACGGAAGCCCCCTCTTTTTAACATGAATGCAATGAGTGCCTTATATCACATTGCCCAGAATGACTCCCCAACATTACAGTCTAATGAATGGTAAGACCCTGTTATAATTTTAAATTTCTAATATAATCACCATATGTATTTGGCACTTCCATTAAATTTTATTTTAAATATCTTACCTGGAAAGCATTCCATTTCTTCACCATGCATTATAAAGAGTGATGTTGGCATTAACCGTCCACACATACACATTCTATTTCAGCCCTCACTATGGCTTGTATTGTGTTGTTAACATGTACAGTAACTGAAATTCTACAGGAAACATGCCCTGCCACCTTTTTAACAGCTCTTATTCTCAAGTCATGACAGTCTTATATTGACCATCTCAGCTCTTAACATTTCTAAAAAGAGATAACGTACCCTCTCAGATGTCATCATTTTTCCAGGTGTCATTTTTTTACTATTATATATATTTGAATATATTGAGATAGAACATATACTATCTATTTAAAAAATGTAATGTTCCTTGCTGAACATTATGACATTCTAATAAACACTTGGGCCACAAAAGTTTTAGGAAAAGGATAATTTTAAAGAATGGACAAAATGGAATTTACAAGACTGGAAGTATTTTCATTCAGGAAGCATATTCCTAGATTCTCTGACTTTTATGCTTCAAATTTTAGTACCTAATTACGGGTTGTGGGTGATGAAGGACTTACCAACTGGTCATGAAGAATATAGGCTTAAGACCTATGAAAGTCATCATCTTTAGAGAGAAAAATGTATATAAAACTATTGTATGTAAATATATTAGTTTTACTTTCTGATACATATTATAATTTGACCTTGCTTATCTATTAAGATATGTTTATGTGTTGACTCATTTGAACCGTTCACACTCATTAGCCAAAAGAATTAATTCTAGATGCCATAAACTTGAAAATGGCTCACGTTTCTCCTGGTAGTCCAAAAATACTTTATTAAAAATCTAAAATGTAAAATTTCCCCTGAAATGAAAATTATTTTAAGTAATCCATGTGTTCTATAGACCCTGATTTTATTTTCTTTTGATGTATTTGCACACATAGGACAGACTCTTTTAGGAGATTTGTTGATTACTGCTTACAGAAAATACCCCAGGAAAGGCCAACATCAGCAGAGCTGTTACAGGTAATTTTCCTTTCTTCCCCCATTATTTACTTATTTAATTGGGGTGACATGGGTCAATAAAGCAATTTTTCAAATTTATATTTGAGGAGGGGGATTTAAAGTCATGTTGTAGTGAAATATAGTAAATCATTCCCGCAGCAGCTCATCCCGACAAGCTGGATTAGCGTGTGCTGCCTTGTCATTCATCCAGAGACAGTAGGTAGGCGTAGAAATAGCAAGATTATCTCAGTGTATGTGCTGTACATATATCCCCTGTGAATAGTTTTTCCCCATCTTTTCCTTTTGCTTACACCCAACCTGTTTTTGATTTATGACAAAAAATATTTCTCCTCACTCTGGTCACTATTGTGATAGTCCTATGACCAATGTCTGTATGAACATTCAGGGCAGAGTCTGCCAAAAATAACAACTCTGAGATTTTCACTTAGGTTGTTGTCAGATCATCAGGCATGTTGGTGACAAGAATATCATGTTAACTGCATTCATTTGATTTAAACATTATATTTTTGAGCATCTCTTTTCATATTACATTTTATTGTAGACTTATACATAAGCGATATATTCCATCTATATCAGTGAAGTATGTGGGAATCTTTATAAATATTTCCTTTGGCACAAAATAGTCCAGATTTCTTTAACTGTTTTCTGTATGCATATTTCTTAACTCTCATTTGTTTGGTTTAAGAAAGACTGAAGAATTGTATTGCCTAAATTGGTGACACTTAAAAATGTCAACTAACTTTGTAGTTGAAGAGTCCTTTGGCTAGGTCGAAAATTCTTGGTTTCCATTTTCTTTTGTCGGAACTCTATAAACAGTTTTCGGTCATTTTCTGGTTTTTAGTGTCCTTGAAGAGGTAGGTCTAAAGCGGACTAATTTTTCCACCCCAAAGTAAGTTTTTTCTTCTTGTGAGTTTCAGGCCACAGGAATATGGTGGGAGAAGCAACCAGGAAGAGCACTCTCCCTAATTCTCATTTGGTGTGGAGCTATCACATGTTCTAGATATGAATTCTGTGTATATCTAAATTTAACTTCATATTTAAATTTGTACTGAGGACATGTTTTATTGATTTTAGAGAGAGGAAGGGAGAAAGAGATAGAAACACCAATGAGAGAGAAACATCAATCAGCTGCCTCCCATATGTGATGTTTCATCCAACCAGGGATGAAACCCACAACCGAGATATGTGCCCCTACTGGGGATCATACCCACAACCTTCTGGGGCATGGGAGGATGCTCCAACCAACTGAGCCACCCAGCCAGGGCAGCAAAGATTTTTTAAAGGGCATGAAAAGCATGACTATAAAGGGCAAAATAATAAATTCGAGCTGGATTAAAATTAAGGGGGGACCTCAAAGAAGATGATGATACTATAAGGATTCAAAGATGAATTTTAAGGCAATAGACAACTGAAGGTGATAAAAAGCAAGTGTGCAGAGGTAAAGAAAGAAATGGAAGAAAAAAATTAAGACAACAGATAAAAATCATAAGCAACAGGCTAATACAATAAACCAAACCATTTAGGATGCTTCCCATGGCAGATAGTCTTAGGGAAATAAAACAAAACTAAAGGCAAATGAAAAAAATTCTAAAGATGATTATGGAGAAGATGACACATGTAGAAGACAAAAGAGAACTAACATAGGCCAACCCATTATCCCTGAGGAACAAAGCAAAACACACGGAGCAGAAGATATTTAAAGACATACCTGAAGAAAACGTTTTTTGTCAGTTAATGTTTGTATCTTTATTTTAGTTGATTTGATGTAGTCTTTATTTGATTTGGTGATCCAAACAAATGAGCCCACCATTTATTTAACAAATATCTACTGATTGCTGTGGGCAAAAGCACTGTTTTAAACATTAAAAATAACATGAAAGTACACACACAAGAGAAAGATAGTCCCTGCACTCGTGCAACCTAAATTCTAATGAAGGAGAGTAAAAACAAGCAAATACGTGATGGTATAATGTCAGGGGTGGTAAATTATTTACAGAAAAATAAAGTAGACACGGGGACGAAGAGTGACAGGACTGTTGGATAAGGAGTGTTAGATGTGGAATGGAGAAAAAATACACACGACAATAATGTCAGGTGGGGAGGAGGATCGAGGCAGAGTCTGACAAGAATATTGGATACTCTGCATTGCTTTTGCTGTTACATAGTTTCAGATTTGAACCTAAGTTATAGCTTCAAGTTTACTAAAAACTGATTTGCTCTCGCATAATTGTAAGCACTGGAGTAGCAAAATAATTTCCCTTCTCTCTTTTGTTCTCATCTTGAAATATGCAGGCTTACACTTACTTCCGGGAATGGTATTTCATCTTCAGAAAGGAGTCTTTGCAGAAGGAGAGATATTTTATAAAAGCAGGAGCGAAAGCCACAGTTACCCTGACAGCAAAGTCAGGGTAAAGAACCACAAGACGTGTAGATTTTTTTTTCTCACAACAGTCCTGTTCCTCTTTTGTATCTTTTAAAACTTACAAAGAAGTAAAATTCATTTCATCATCTAATGTCCACCACATTTATCTCGTTTCCCAGTACCTTCAAATTTTGAATAATAATCCACAAATAAGTGAATTTTTCACATAACTGAACCTTTTCCTTTTTTTTTTAGATTTTATTTATTTATTTATCTTTAGAGGGGAAGGGAAGGAGAGGGGAGAGAATTATCAATGTATGGTTGCCTCTCGTGCGTCCCCTGCTGGGAACTGGCCTGCAACCCAGGCATGTGCCCTGACTGGGAATCGAACTGTGCTTGTTAGTTCGCAGGCTCACGCTAAATCCACTGAGCTACACCAGCCAGGGCTGAACCTTTTCCTTTAAGAAATGAAGCACCTTCCTCCCACTTTTGGACATTTTCTTTGTCAAAATACAAAATATGCTTCTCTGCCTTCTAAAGAAGTATAATGAACACAACTTCACTTCTCGATGGCTCAAAAACAGTAGTGTTTTGTGAACTCTTGGTGTAGAAAATGACTATATAGGGGCATTGCCCCTCTCGGCAAATAGCCCACAAACCTTTGTTCATTTTCATTCAGTTGATGGTTTGTGTGTTAGTCATGGAATTTCTTTCTTTCTCTACTGTCAGGCTGTCAGAGAACTTTCAAAGGGCACTTCTGTTACAACAAATAACCCTACCTCAATCAGTTCTCAATCCTTTTCCTCCCTCTTTCATCCCCTCTTTCTAACCTGCTCTGGGCTGAGAAGCAAGGAAACTAAAACATGTGTTAAAGATCCTTGATAATATTGAAAGTGAGGGCTACTTAACCAAGAAAAGTTTATGGACTTTGGGGCAGAGATTTTCACTCCTCAGAGGCCCTTTTCCCTGTTTTCTGGTTGTATGACTTTTTACAGAGAAGATGAAGTTGCCAGAATTCTGACCTCTGAATGTAACCGTTCTCACATTTTTAGTCATGTGCTGTGTATGACCAGAGAAATAGAAAACAAAATATATACAACAATAGTGTAAGATGAGGAGGAGGATTGAGGCAGATTATAACAGGAATATTCTGTGTACTCTGCATTGCTTTTGCTTTTCTATATAGTTTCGATTTGAAAGTTATAAGCCACTCAGGTTCTAATTATAGTCATCATTATTACTTGAAAGATAAGGTAAACAAACCTCTAGAGTTCTCATGTAAACTCTAGGACAAAGTCCAGAAAATGGGGCTTGAAGGAGAAAGGCGTTTTAGTTATTTCATTATGAGACTTATACAATATGAGAAGCTACATGATATGAAAATCATATCTTGTTAATTCTGAAAAATCCATACAACTGTTATATGTCTTTTTACTATTATATCTGTATCTTGCACCTAAGAGTATGTTTCTCATTATCAGTTTTTGTTATTTTCTTCTCCTTAGCATGACTTTGTCCGACGAGACCAGCCACTACGTGTCCTAATTGACCTCATACAGAGGACAAAAGATGCTGTTCGTGAACTAGATAACCTACAATACCGAAAAATGAAAAAAATCCTTTTCCAGGAGACACGAAATGGACCCTTGAATGAGTCCCAGGAGGATGAAGAAGTAGGTTCAATTTCTTTCAGCAGGCACTTGTAGAGTGCCTTCTGTGTGGAAAAGCTCTGGACCGGGCACTATAAAACACACTTCAGGGGATAAAAGTGTAATGGATGCTCTCTGCCTTAAGAAACACACAGAACTGCAAAAGAAACATTCATGAAATAACTCTTATTTCTTATATATTCTTATATAAAACAAAATATGATAAATGCTATAGAGGTATATCGCCATGCAGGGGTGCGTAGTGGGGATTAGGGAAAGTTATAAGGAGGACATTGTGTGGGTGATTTTTGACAGAAGGGCATAGGGCATTTTAGACTCAGGAAAATGCTGTGCTTTAGAGAGATTATCCTAGCAACAAAATAGAGGATGGATTTGATCGGTGGTGACTAGTTTATGCAAGAGGTAAAAAGGGCAGTGTCCAAGGGAATGGGGGGAAAAGGAACACTTTTGCGAAACACTGTGGAGGGAGATTCAATAATGCAGTGCTTCAGCTAGAGTGTGTCAATACTAAGAACAGAAAAAGAACCAAGGAAAAAGAGTTGGTTTAAGATGATTTCAGTTTGATGCCTATGGAGTTTAAGGTTTTAGCATTATATGCCACTGACGCAGGATACAGATGGAGTTCTCAAAGGAGAGAAGACTTCCTGGTTTCTCTTTCAAATAACTGAAAAAAAGATTGGTTGAGGCAAGGGTAATGACAATTGGGACACCTGAACAATGTCTAGCAATTGGCTGGAATATACAAATCCAGAACATAGGAAAGAGGTCTGAGTAAAGGGTAGTTGGTTGGGGGTCAAGAGCCCTAAAATGATCATGAACCAAGGAATTGATTGCGGAATGAGAATGCCATGCGAGAAAAGAGAGACCTGGGCGGGGTAAAGGCATTGCAGATATTAAGAGAGTACACAGTTTCAAGGAGGGAGCAGCCAACACCGTCAGACACTGCCAAGGGGTCAGGTTAGCCCAGAAAGAAATGTGAAGTGCTTTACAAGGAGGGCATTCTCGATGACCTTAGTAACAGCAGTTTTACAGGAATAGTTAGGGTGAATAGTAAGATTACTGTGGGTTTTAGAATAAATGGGAAGTGAAAAAATAGAGAGAGCAAAAGTTTGTTATTTTAAGATTTATAAATTTGGCTAAGAAGGAAAATGACCAAGGGCAGTGTGGAGAGAGGTATATAAATATGGGCAGACCTCTTCAGGTTTACATACAGAGGGGAAGGAGCCAGCTATCAAAGATAGAGGAAAGAGATACAATTAAAGACGTGGGATTTCAGGAAGTGCTTAGGGTAGGAACAAGAGTGTTTGAGCACAGATTAGCCTATCTAAAACTAGATAAAAAGGAGGAAAGGAATGATGAATGTTATTTTAGATTTTCTATATAGAAGAAAATAAAACAAGATTATTAATAATTATAAAAATGAAATTTAGAAAGCTGAATTGGACTATAAAATCTCTTGATTGCATATATACAAATGATCCCCTTTAATTGGGAAAATAAATCTATTAAAATATAATGTATTATCTAACATTTTAAAATACCCCAATTGCCTATGCCAGTGATTCCTTATATTACCAAGTAACAATTCTTCGAAGTTATATATGTACATACGATTTTTTGAAAATAAGGTTTATTTGGAACTGAGTTGCTTTAATTATATTATTTAATCTTTTATCAAAAGATGTCCCACCATGATGGATAAATTGTATGTTCTGATTATTTTACCACTTCTCAGATAGTAGTCTTTAGACCAGTAGTGATGACTAACAGTATTATTTAACAGATATATTTAATAAGATTACAGAGGTGAGCATGATGGAATTGCTTAAGGGAGGTAGAATTTAATTACCTATCCAGGACAGTAGAATTAATATCCCTGATTAGATATGAAGTTACTCAATAATGACTTGCAAAGGAGTCTATTGCTTGTCAAATCTCCAAAAACTCTTTTTACTCTATTTTAGTTTCAAGCGACCACTGCCATTTTTGCAGATGTCCTAGAGGTCAGCCGCCCAATCACCGGCAGCCTTTCTCTAGCACCTTGATGTTCTTGAAGGTCTCTCACAAACCTGGCCCGATTCTGCTTCCTGAATAGCAATACAATAAGCTGATAGTTGCATATGACAGGGGAAAGCCCTGGGATAGCAGCATTCGGAGCCTTATGACTCACGTCCAGAATGGCCCCTGGGGAAGGCATAGAAGGGAATTTGAGATGTCTGAGAATGGTGGGGGAGTAGTGGAGCCACTACAGAAAAAGTTTATCTTTGCAGATTTGTCAGAAAAGCAACCTGGCACTGCAAAATTGAGTGTGTTTAATAGCTTAGTCGGTGGACTGGCGCTTTATCTCCAGTCATTTTTTTGTTTTAACCCAAGTGTCCCATTTTCATAGGACAGCGAACATGGAACCAGCCTGCGCAGGGAAATGGACAGTCTGGGCAGCAACCATTCCATCCCAAGCGTGTCTGTGAGCACAGGCAGCCAGAGCAGCAGTGTGAATAGCATGCAGGAGGTCATGGATGAAAGCAACGCTGAACTTGTGATGATACATGATAACGAAAGCACAGTAAATTCCAGTTCTTCTGTTGTGCACAAGAAGGTAAGTTTCACTGTCCCCTTCAGAGCCCTAGCCTTTGTCAGTCACAGTGAAGCCAGCTCAGGTCACTTAGTTACCTTTTTACAGCTGAAATGTGGGACTAAACCTAGCACTAGGTAAGCTCTCTTACAGTCAAAGGTAGTGAAGGACTGTGTAACCTACATCTGTGCCTGTTTCTTCTCTCATTACTATGATGTCTACTACCATCAATAAGTTAAAATGGTAAAAATCCATAAATCTCCAAGTCAAATAAACCAGTAAGTCCTTCTCCAAATCAATCACCTTAATACTGTAGAGCAGCAATTTTCCACTTTTTATGTCATGGCACATATAAAGTAATTGCTAAAATTCTGAAGCACACCAAAAAATACACTTTTTGCCAATGTGACAAAAATAGGTATAATTGGGGGGGTATTTATTTATTTTTAGAGAGAAGGCAAGGAACTATGAAAGAGAGGAATAGAAACAACAATCGGTTGCCTCGCGCACCCACGCCGGCCAAACGCCCTAACTGGGGACCTGGCCCACAACTATGCCCTGACCAGCAATTGAACCTACAACCTTTCACTTTGTGGTACAACAAACACCCAACCAACTGAGCCATGCTGGCCAGGGCAGGATTATTTTGATTCATTCACACCAGATGGCTTTTGTGTTGGCTGCTATCATTTTTTTATTTGATAATCTAAGGGAATAGAAGTTCGTGCCCCTGACTAAATAGTTACTTACTGTACCTTTTAAAAATTCTTGCGGCACACTGGTTGAAAATTGCTGCTATAGACCTTAAAAGCTTCCTGAGTAAAACTCCTTGGGTGTGCCCTTTTAGAAGTATACTTTTTCAGAGTGTGTTTCTTAATGTGTATTGCCAAGGTACTAGTTTAGAAATACTTTCTACTCTTTCCTGTTGAATCTTGAATTACTGTTTCTAATTCTTCCAAGACTGGCTCTGTTACCTTAAATATTCTGACTTTTGAATGAATGATTCAGGGTTTTGTTTTGTCTTTTTACTTTATTTTTCTAGTTAAATATCCTCATTTCTTACAAACCTATCATGGTTCATAAATTGAAATACTTTATGAAAAAAACTTAAGCTTCTGCCTTGGCTGGTGTAGCTCAGTGGTTTGAGCGCAGGATGCAGACAAAGGGGTTGCCAGTTCAATTCCCAGTCAGGGCACATGCCTGGGTTGCAGGCCAGGTCCCTGGTACAAGGCGCACGAGAGGCAACCACACATTGATGATCCTCCCTCTCTCGTTCTCCTTCTCTCCATCTCTCTCTAAAAATTAATAAATAAAATCTAAAAATAAAAATAAAAATAAATTAAGCTTCTTTCAAAGCAATTTCTATAAGATAAATATTTTGCAGAATTATTGAAAAATGTTTTGCAGAATTATCAATAATTTTTTTAGAGAGTTCCCAAAATTGTCTTGAGTGACCATAGGTAAGAAGTTCATAAAATTGAATTATAGAAAACAAATCCCTTATAATTTTGTCCTTATTAGGTATATTTGAGGTGTGTTTGTACTTATTTTAATAAATGGCAGTGGTCACATTCTAATTCCAGTGAGAGAGCATGTTGAAGAATAGAATTTTTCTCCCTTAGACTTCTGTTGGTTGTGCATTTTTCTTGAGAAGAAATGAAAATTTAATAAGTACGGATGAAGGGCAGGAGAAAATATATTGATCCCTGGTTGTGAAGAGTGGAAGGATACATATTTATTTTCTGAACTGATTAACTTATTATTTATTCAACTAATACTGGTAGGGGGACCTCTGTTATGTGCCAGGAACTACGGTAGGCCCTGTGGATACAGAGAAATAAAACAGACATGGTGTTTTCATGGAGCTTACTATCTGTAGGGAAGATTAAACAAATAATCATATTAATAACTATATCATATAATTATGAAACTTGCTCTGGGTAAAAGGAGGATTTAATCTAGCAGACAATTGTGGAAAGCCTACCCAATAAAGTGACACTTAAGATAAAACTTTAAGATAAAACTTTAGCTAACTTGGGGTGAGAGATGGGCGTGAATCAGCAAGTAACGTGTGCAAAGTACCTGAAACAAAAAGAAATTTGTATGTTCGGGAAGAGGGGAAAGGTCAGAGAGGTTAGAGTTTAGTGAACTATGTAGACATTCAATTGAGACCAGAAAGAAGCGAGGACCCAGATTATCAAAAAGCCATAGATGCCGAAATGTGCTGCGTTCAGCATTGCCAGCTGGCCTTCTTTGAATACAGGCAAGTGATCATATGCATATTTGAAGGGTAGAAAAGGTTTTGCAAGGCTCTCTTTTGGAAGGAGCTTTCATGGATGCTGACATCTGGCTTTCCTTTCTGTTCCCTCTGGGGCTCCATGGGTACAGATAGCAAAAGAAGAGACACTCTGTTGGATCTTTTTACTCCAGGACTTCTCAAATGGGAACCCAGAATTAGAAGAAAGATATTGCTGGAATAATCAACAAGAAAGATGACCCTGGTCTCATATTTAGTGAGGGTTTTCATTTGAATTTTGACATGCTGGTGGAGAGCTTTCTTGTGATGATATGGGTCTCTCAGTACTTTTTTTTTGTCCCTGGTGCAAACACTTAAGAAGTACAAACTAGTTGTATTTGATCCACACAAAAATTGTTTGTAGGGAAGAATTTAAGTTATATAATGTATTTCTTTTTCATTATGAGATAGAGGAAATGTGCTGGAAGAAAATGGAAAAACCTTTGCAAAAAAAACTTTGAATAAGTTAACTTTAAGATATAAGCAAGCTAATCAAAACACTATCAACCGAGTCAAAAAGCAACCCACAGAATGGGAGAAAATGTTTGTAAATAATATTTTATACATCTAACATTTTGCATTTATAATATCTGTATTATATTATAAAACATTTGCATATCTAATAAGGAATGAATATCCAGACTATATAGAAAGTTCCTGAAATTTAACAACCAAAAATTAACAACCCAAATCAAACATGAGCAAAGGACTCGAATAGACCTTCTCTAAAGAAGAGATACAGATAACCAATAAGCACATGAAAAGATGCCCAACACACTAATCATTAGGGAAATGGAAATCAAAACATACATTGAGATACCACCTCCCACCCATTAGGACGTCTACTACCAAAAAAGGAAATAACAAGTGCCGACCAGGATGTGGGAAAATTAGAACCCTTGTGCACTGTAGGTAGGAATTTAAAATGATACAGCTGCTATGGAAAACAGTACAGAAGTTCTTTAAAAAACTAAAAATAGAAATGCCATATGATCCAGCAACTCCACTTCTGGGTATATACCAAAAGAACTGAAAGCAGGGTCTCAGAGAAATATCTGCACATCCATGTCCATAATAGCATTGTTCACGATAACTAAAATACAGAAACAACCCAAGTATCCATCAATGAATGAGTGGATAAGCAAAATGTGGTCTATACACACTACGGAATATTCTTTGGCTTTAAAAAGGAAGGAAATTCTGACATATGCTCCAACATAGATGAATCATGAGGACATTATGCTAAGTGAAATATGCTAGTCACAAAAACACAAACTCTGTATGGTTGCACCCCTACATACAGAGTACTTAGAGAAGTCAGAGTCAGAATCATCGAGACAGAAAGGACAATGGTGGTTGCCAGGGGCCGGGGAGAGGGGAGAGATGGGGAGCTGTTGTTTAGTGGAGGCAGAGTTTCAGTACAGTGTACTGAACTGTCTGCTTAAAAATGATTCACACAGCATGTTTATATGTATTTTATGACAATAAAAAGAGGAAAAAATATGAGCAGACTATAAAAATATTATATATGAAAACTTCATGTTAAATATGGTATACCTGTGCTTTAAAATATCATCTTCAAACACAATACAAACAAAATATATTTTGATAGTTATGTTGTTGGTTTATTTGAATTCCAAAACGTTTTCTACTTAAAGAACATAAATGAAATAGGATCTTAAAAGTCTCGATGGAAAATTTTCGTATAATGCAAATGGACTATAGGAACGAGGAAACGAGTTTATAGTTCTCTCTGCCACTGATAGTTACACTTTACTTTGGACAAGTCACAAACCTCAGTCACTCCATGTGTAAAATTAGGAGTTCAACATGACTTCAAAGATCCCTTCCATCTCTAAAATTCTGTGCTTCTATTCCTGTAATAATTAAAGAGGCAAATCTCTAATGTGACCCTCAAACTGTTTTTAGAGGTACCTCAGGAGCAAGCCTCCCCCACGCCTCACCTAGGACAAGGTCTGCTTCATTTCTTACATTATATATTTGAATTCCACTTAAGATTTCACTTTCAGAAGGGTTGGATTTTTGTTTTTGTTTTTGTTTTTCTGAAAGTCACCGCCCTGATCAGTCTCTTCTTCTCTATGCCGATGGGATGGTAAGTACAATATGTAGGTAGGTATAGGTAACGTGTATTGCAAGTTGGATTCTCTAGGAAGCAGAGTTGAGATGATTATCACAGCAGGTTTTTTTTTATTATTATTATTATTATTATTATTATTATTATTATTATTATTATTATTACTATTAGGAATTCCCTTTGGGTGGAATACCCATGGAAGGGAAGAGAAGGAAGCAACATTGATAAGAGGGCAAAGCTGAACTGAGATGTAGGCCCAATGGCAGCCTCTGCCAACCTTCCAGTGAGCTCTGGAGCTAAACTGGTCCTTTAGAGTTGGGCCAGGATAGCCAGGCCTTAATGCCCATACTAGATCAGTCAATGGATATGAGCGACCTGGGAAGGTTATGAACTTGAGCAAGGCTGCCCTCTACAGCCAAGGCAGTTCCTAAAAGAAATGACAGCCAAAGACCACTGCCGGCAGCATGTCTTATCTTAAAGGATGTGGTGTATTTCTGAGTCTGTCATCATTTGTGGCCACAAAGATAATTTTAGAAAGAAAGCATTCAATACTGTTATACAAAACATTTATCACTTTTGTATGGGTCCAGGTCCAGAATTTTAGAAAAGCCTATATATCACTAAATTATCATATTATAAACAATGTTCTACCCATTATTTCATTGTCCTGTTTTATATTCTGTTTAATACTTGTTGCTATCTAAAATTACACTTTGAATTAATTTTTTTATTATTTTGTGAGTAAAACGTAGATTTTATTAGGGCAAAAACTATGCCTCCTTTGTTCTGCACTGTATTTGAACACCTATAACAGTGCCTGGCACAGCATAGCTACTCAGTAAATAAATATGAAATGAGTGACTAAAAAAACCCCACGGGGAATGAATTAATTACCAGATATTAGACATCATGCTATGTTGGTTCATTGAATATAATGGATTAAAAGGGTTAAATAATATTAATTATTATCTTGATGGTTTGGAAGACTTAAAAAGTTTCTCCAATAATAATACTCTAGACAATAAGAACAAGCTTAATAAATATGAACGTACAAGATTAGGGGTGGGGTACTGGCCACTGTGGCTCAGTTGGTTGGAGTGTTGTCCAGTCTACCAAATGGTCATGGGTTCAGTTCCCAGTCAGGGCATGTACCTGGGTTGTGGGTTCAATCCCTGGCCAGGACATATACAGGAAGGCAGCCAGTCAGTGTTTCTTTCTTGCATTGATGTTCCCCTCTCTTTCTCTCTCTCTCTCTCTCTCTCTCTCTCTCTCTCTCTCTCTCTCTCAAAGCAATGAAAAAAATTTCCACAGGTGAGAATAAAAAATAATAATAATAAAGGTAGGGAATTTTTTGCACCTCTAGATTGTTGCAATCAAACATACATACCCTAAATTATTGAAATCATAGATATGGAACAGATTACCACTTTATATAGGAAATAAACTTTTAAAGGCTATGTGTAACTAGTAAGAGCGTGACTTGCAATTAACTGCTCTGCGTCCAGAATAAAGATGCCCTGATTTTAGTAGGACAGTTCTATCACAGATCAAGCCCCAAAAATGTAAAGTGGGACACTGAAAAATTTCCTTTGACATCAGAATTTCAGGTTACTTCTTTCTCTTCAATCTTTGCCTCTACTCTGGTCCTTCCCAAGCCCTGAAGGGATCCTAATCTAATCTTCCTTTTGAGCAAGACTGATTTGATAAATCTAAAAGTATATTCTGACAAAATAAACTTTAAGCACTTATTTATTTTCCCCTTACTGGTGTTGCCACACAGCTTTTTTTAATAACTAGAATATCACATTTCTTTAGACAGGTAGTTCCTCGACATCTCACATCACCTGCTGCCTAGCACAGTGTCTTGTCACATAGTAAGCACTCAATAAGTGTTTTGGGAACTTTTATAGGACACAACTCTGCAGCCCAATTCTTGATTATTCACAAGTGGTTCCAGTGCAGACTTTTAATCCAGATTACATTTTTTTTTGCTCTCACCCAGACTGCTTCTGAGCCTCTGCTCTCCTCCTTAAAATTGTTGCATATATATAGCAGTAGGAAACAGATTTTAATGTCATTCTAAGCAACAAAGTCTACTTTCTTAATTTGCCAACTCAAAGGTATACTTTATTTTGTTGAAGTCTAAAATTAGTTATTTTACCCTGCTGCCACCATCTATTTTATATAAATCATTAGACTTTCATTTATTAAAATTACTCCTTCGTTTATTTGTTATCTTAGGTGTCCCTAAAGGACTCTGTCATCATAGTGGCTCCCTCTTAACAATTGTTTTTGAAAATCATTCTACCCTAACTCCTAAAGCTTGACTTGGCTCCTACTATTAGTCATTTTTCTTTTCTTCTTTAAAAAAAGAACAGCTTTCACCAACTTTGGGGAGGAAAAAAAAAAAGAAATGTCCTTGAGGGGATAGGATGTTCTAGTTTAATTTTCACTTGCTTCAGTGGCCTTTCCTATTATTTTTGCTGAAGAGTGGGGCGGGTTCTTTGACTCTTCAACTTACACTTGGCAAAGTAAAAGTAAATTAACGTATGAATGTAATGTTTCTTAAACAGAGCAGGTTCACAGTTGCCCTCGCTATAGAAATATCTTTATTCTCAGTGTTCTGCTAGTCATTCTTTCTCCCTAATGGCTATGCTTCCAGGTTAAGGTATCCTTTCCATCTTCTCCTCTAGTACCAGGGGTGTCCAACCTTTTGGCGTCTCTGGGCCACACTAGAAGAAGTGTTGCCTTGGGCCACACATTAAATACACAAACACTAACTAAAACAAAAAAAAAATCTCAATGTTTTAAGTAAGTTTATGATGTTGTGTCAGGCCACACTCATAGCCATCCTGGGCCACATGGGGTCCGCGGGCCGTGGGTTTGACACCCTTAGGTTTTGCCAGTTACACCTGCTTAGGCAATAATTGAATAATTTTGAAATGAGCAAAACAAAAGAGATGGTGGTTTTGCTGGTCCTTTCTCCACGGCATGAAAAGCGTTCAAATCTATAAAAGGGTTTCTCATCACCCGATGACCCCGATGAGGGCCAAGTGTAGATTCCCCTCTGCCCCCACAGAAAGGGGTGCCTGTGTGTGCGTCAGAGTGGCAGGATTTTTGTGAAATACATATTTGAATTCTGTTAAATAATATAAGAGAAGATGCCCTTACCCTCGTGTCTCAGACCTATATCCTTGAGCTTATTTATTCAGCAAACATTTACTGAATTCCTACTAAGTATCAAGCACTATGCCAGGTGCTAGAGTGACTGAGACTTTTGAAACCTCATTCACAGTCTTCCAAAATCCCACAATTTCTTGCATAGGCAGACAAGTAAGCATGATGAGTAGTGTGATAAAGGTATACCCAAAACTTAACAGAATTCAGAGGAGTGATTTCCAGGATTAATTTCAAGTTAAGCTAGAAACTGCAAACGAGTGGCTATACCGTAAATCTTCACTTTAGGAGCATAACTATTCAGACACTTAAGGAAAAACTTCTAAATAAAAATAAAACATCTTGCCCATAGTGTAATAGTAAACAGTTTGTGCCTCATGCTTTACACACTTCACTGTATTGTATGTAAGTTCAGTTCTTTCTGACTAAACATTTGGAACAAACATTACAGCTTGTTTTTCCATCTGAAGTTTTACTTCTCATGAGGAAAGGACATTGTTTATTTACCAGGTTAACAGAGATTTGCTTAAAACTGGTCCCTGATCATATTGGTATTTCAAAGAGCTGGTTTGTTTATTACTGGATGATAATGCTTTAAAGATAAATTATAACCAAGTCACATAATTTATCTTGATAAAGTAGAAACATGATCATTGTTTTTCATATTCTAAAATTATTCCTCAGCATCAAAGAAGATGGCCCTCTCATTATTTGTAAATAATCTTCATAGGTGCCTAACTGCATAAAATAGCAAACTGATCTTTTCCACTATTAACCTTCAAATGTGTTTAGTTTAGAAACTCTGGGAGCCAAGTATAGTCATTTTCAAAGGGATTGCTACTTAAAGGGGCAGTACTACCAGCCGACAGCATGTCCAGTGAAGCTGATAGTTTAATTTGTTCATACTTAGTTCTCAAGTCACATTCCCCCATTTTAAAATGGCTTTGATATTTAAGTTGTCTTCAGAGTTTAGAACTTGTTTTATACAAAGGAATAAAGAATTTTAAAATTCATTTTCCCATGTTCTCAAAATGGGTATCACTGTGGGACTAAAATTTTCCCCATTTTGCGTTCTCTTACATAACTTAGTGTTGGTGATCTCTGTTATGAAGCGGCCATGGAAAACCAAAAACTCTTTTCAAAAGGGAAAAAAATATTCAGGGTATAAAGCAAAGATTATACTGTTAGGATTATATTATATTTAAAGTAGGTTAAAATTTTGGACCTGTTCTTCAGACTAACTTCTAAAATAGCATTATTTTTAAAATATACCTTATTGGGTTTTTTAATTAGTTATGTGTCAACTAAAGTCACTGTAATTTTGAGTTTTAACTTTTCTGTGTATTTTAAGATCCTTGCGTTAAAAAACTTAGCTAATATAATGTGACTTTTAATTTCATAAGCAGAATCCTAACCCAAAAGTGTTCATTTTTATGTGAGAGAAAATGTAATAATATTAAAATTATATATATTTGCATATATTTAAATATGTTTTATTTTGTTCTGTTATGTGAAGAGTATGAATTCTAGTGTCACTGGTTATCTTTGTAAATCAAGTTATAACAATTTCAAACTTAGCAGCTGCCACATCATTTGAGATCTCCTTAATATTAGCTAGCTAATTCTCACCAAAGTTATGACTGCTCAGGCCTCTACCTAGTCTATCTCTTGGGCTTGCTGTTATTTAAAAGCTTCTTGCTTTTCTGGCACTGTAATATTAAGTAAGATCAGTTTTGGAGATAAATGTAATTTATTAATGAATATTCAGCAATGTGAGTGGTGGCAGATCTGAGTGCCCTCCTCTCTAGAACCTAAAGCTAGCTCTAGTCCCACACCTAATCTTTCTTTGCCCTGTGACATAAGAGTTTATATTTCCCAG
Organism: Carollia perspicillata; assembly: GCA_004027735.1. Taxonomy (NCBI): domain Eukaryota; kingdom Metazoa; phylum Chordata; class Mammalia; order Chiroptera; family Phyllostomidae; genus Carollia; species Carollia perspicillata. The sequence goes on along the minus strand of PVKM010007519.1, from coordinate 9,162 downwards.
AAAATAGTGTAGAAAATTTTTAATTGACCTATTATTTTTTCATAAGTTTGAAAAATATGGGTTGAGATGCATTTTTAAACTTCAGTGCTGTCTAATAGGACTTTCTGCAGTGATGGAAATGATCCTTATCTGCATTGTTCAATATGGTAGCCATGACTGTGTCTGCCTTGAAACATAGCTGGTGTGACTTAAGGACTGAATTTTACACTTAATTTAAATATCCACGTGGCTAGTGGATATCTTATGACACAGTACAGTAGTAGAACATCCCTTAAATTTTGTATACGTGCCCTTAATGACATTTAGGGTCTCTTCATTGTTTGAAAAAATAGACCACAATATAGTAAATTTTTTTTTAAATCTCTAAATATAGATACAATGGGTGATACCATCCCAACATTTTGAAGCATTCTAAATTTATAAAAGGAAAAATAAAATCAGCCCAGTGATAAATTTAATCTTGGCTTTTGGCTTTTACATAAAAACCTGGATATAAAATTTAATATCCCTAAAGAAATATATGTGTTTTGACTTACCAAAATTTTAGACTATATAATACAATTTTATGTTTTCTAAACCTTTAATTTTTGTTTGCCGATGAAGGAAAGGGCAATTATAAAAAATTTCAAATAGTCATGGACAAAATGCAAAACTGACTTCTCACAAATGGTTTCTCCTAAAACCCTAGGGAAGTAAGAGAATTAATTTCTCCTTCACTGCCCTGAACATGTACCATTTTAAAATCCCCCATGGTTGTACATGTTTTTGAGCTATTAATTATCATAGTATCTTCTTTTCTGCAGGGTTAGAGCCACTTACTGACCGGCCACTCCATCTTTTATAGAGAGACACAACACCCTTTGAAAGCATGTTCCCCTTTAAATTCATTCCCATTGCATTTAAGAAACATCCATTACTATCCTTCCAGGGAGCGTTATTTTTCACTGGGCATTACAATAAGATTAATCATCTTTGCCTATCAAGAAACATATACTTGATTAAATCAGTTAAGGACATTAAATTCCAGCCTTCCGCACTCTGGTGAGCATACCAAGACTGAGTTGAGGAAGAATTTGTGAAAGTATCATTTGGTTAAAATTGTATGCCTGTCTCTTTAAATCTAAAAAAAAATCCTTTCAGAAGCTGTAGAGAGAAGGTGCTAGAACTGTGTACGATCATGACTGGAAAGCAGGATCCCTCAGTGACTGCCGAATCTTCCCAGCACAAGATAGAGAGGCAGTTCAGCACAAGACTACACTGGTTCTAGACAGAACGATGATCCTACCGAACAGATCTCAAATAAAATTAAATTGAGAAAGCAGATCTTTCAAGGGAATGAGGCGGAGGCTCGCTTTTATGTTAAAAGCAACCAGCATCCTCCTGGCTAGACATGGACATGACATTTTTAAAGGAATTATTTGGTTACAGCGTCTTAAACAAACTGTTCTAAGGAGTCTGTACATTGCATTGTTTTTTCTATTCTTTTTTTCTTTTGCATATATGTGATTCTGGAGGTAAAGAAAAAGCCTGCCAGGGATTCAGAAGGCATCCCACTAGCGATCAGCTGACATTCCTAACTGAAGGCTGCAATGTGTTGCTTATTCATTTTGTACCGTGGGAGCTGCGGGGACTAGCAGAGAGCTAAACTATGCATTTCAAACAGCAGTGCTTGTGCAGAAAGAGGGGTGAGAGAGAGGCAGCCGGCGAGGAAAGAGCACAGCTGGACTTTCTCCTTGTTTTTATCCATTTCTGCAGGATCATGTATTCATAAGGGATGAGGCGGGCCACGGCGATCCCAGGCCTGAGCCACGGCCTACCCAGTCAGTTCAGAGCCAGGCCCTCCACTACCGGAACAGAGAGCGCTTTGCCACGATCAAATCAGCATCTTTGGTAAGCAAACACCCCTCTACTCACCTTCCCTTCCTTCCCCTCCTCCCCATCTGGCAGCCTCTCGCCCTCCCTGAGCCTCTCTCGGCTTCATGGATGGGAGGAAAGGAGTCAAGAATGTTTTCTCCCTCCTAATAATTTTATTCATTTTAGAAAAAATCTGTTGGCATAGCAACCTGATCTCAGATATTTTAGCATTGTCTACGGCATGGGGAAAAAAACCTTTGTGTGTGTGTGTATTTATATATGCTGTATGTGCAAAATAAAAGGCCTTTAAGATGAAGTTGCTAACATATCTAATTTTTTAAAAGCTCTTTGTCTTTTCATTAAAATAATAATGCTAAAAATATTTTAAAGGTATTTGATGTATGTGTTTGCTGGGCACTATGCTTCTTTTTATATAGATTCACGTGTATCTATAATGTATACATATACATCAAAAGATAAAACACAATTTTTTTAAATATATGGTTGCCGGCTACTGTATACAATTGTAGAAAATAAGCTACTTGCTTCCCAGGGATGGATTGCTGGTTCGTTCTGGTTCATTCATTTATTTATTGCAACAATGGTAGTGGCTGCACTTCCCCATTTAACCCCTGAAGAATTTCCTGCCACCAATAAAGCAAGAAGGGCTTTGTAGGAGAGGAGAGGGATGGTCGTGGAAGAAAAGATGCTGTAGGATCCTTCAGCGTTTTTACTATTGCAAATGTGATTGCTGGATGCCCTTGTAGTAGCAAAAGGGGTGTGTGCTGGAAGAGTTAGTTTTCATGCCTCCTCCCCTTGGTCCCCAACGCGTGCGCGTGCGCGCTCACACACTCACTCACACACACACACACACACACACACACACTCACACTCACACCATTTCATCCTTGGCACTCTAAACTCTCTTTAATCTTTTGCTTCTGAATCTCACTCCTCAGCCAAAAAATCATTGCAATATTAGTCAGTGTGCCCAAATCGATGTTAGAGGTTACATGTGCAGGAAGAGTTACACTGCCTGGCTGTTACATTTAGAGCCCATGATGACATCATCCGAGGCCGACCCAGAAATGATTATTTTTCTTGTCCTATTTTTTAAACCCCATTTCCACTTTTATTTCTCAGGGCTTTAGAAGGCTTCAGTTATCTTTTGGAATTAATAATGGATTGTAATTTTTAAAACCCCAAATATGAGGAAGAAGGGAGTTAAAGCACCTACCTATTGCTGCGCCTGCTGCTGTGTAAAAGCAAGCAGTTGAACACAGGCTCCTTACAAATAATAAACCTGCCTTTAAGTTCCTTTGTATGGAAGTTTTTTGTGATTTCTTTAATGGGCAGTTTTTCGTTTTAAATGAATGCCATAGTGTGTAATGGAGGTCTTAAAATGTCTACTATGTATTTGCTAGTGATTGTTAAGCACCTAAAAAACATGCTTCTGAGTCTAAATAAGGCATGAAATATTAAATAATAAATATCTTCAAGCCATGATATCTGACAAAAGAAGAAATATGGTACTTATAGAATATTACTACTTACCACTGACCCTTGTGAGACTTGTAACCTTTATTCAGACCTGTTCATGTTGAAATGAGGGGAGAAACGATGAGCAAGCACTGGGAATCCGAGCACCACCACGGGTTTTGAGGCAGACATCATACCCCGTGGATTTCCCCTCTCTGGGACAGACTCTCTTCTTTTCTCACGTGCCACACCCTCATTCCCACATCATATATTCATGACCTCTCCTACCGCCTAGTAAGTAAGATACTATACTACTACCATCCAGAACGATCTTACGCTTGCCTTGTGAACTCACCCAGGGCTGCTGTGTGTACATATCAGCCATCACAGTCTTCCTCTCTGTGGACAATGAAAGCTGCTTCCCTACTAGGCCACCTCGGGGCTGTGGGCCGAGTCCTCAGGAACCCTCGGAACCCTACAGGCTTCACAGTGCCCATTCTGAGAACAGCTGGGATCTGTCTCTGTGGTGGACTTTTGATTTGCTAAAAGGCCCCTGCCACTATATTAGGTTAAAAACAGAGTAGCTGATAGGCTGTTGCTGCAGCCACAAAATAAGTTGTTTTCTTGTGAAAAACCCTCTCCTAATTCACTGTTTTGGGAAACTCGGTGGGATTCGATGGGAGTTTATCTGAGTTCAGTGGTATTTGTGTCTAGTGGCTTTTAGGGAAAAAATAATTAATGGAAGAGAAAAGTGATATGATGTATGACTTCAATCCCATTTTGAACAATCTAACTATTGGGATGAATATTTTAATGAATATTATCAAGTACTAACCGTTATTTTAAAGGCTAATTTCATTAGGAATATGTAAGTCAGGACACTGGAATATCAAAAAGGAGTATCTAATTTTTTAAATTATATTGTGAGTCTTATTGTTTTTCGTGGATCCCCACTGAAAATGAAAAAGGACTAAAATTATTTAAATGCCATAAGAATAAGAGCAAGATCATGGGAAAATGAAGGTCCACTGTAACAGTCAAATCATCGTTGAAACCGCTCTCCACTTCTCATACTTGGTAGCAGTACTGAATTTATTTATTCATTTTGGTTTTACTCTTCCTTTACACTCTTCTGGTAGAAGTGATAACAAGCCACAGAGTGATCCAAAAGTGAACAACAAAAAGAGGAATTCAGAAAGGAGTTTTTCAATTACAATGCTAGATAAGTAAGGGAGGAGTGTATGTTTTAAATAGACTTGCAAACTGAAAAAAATATGTATATGGTTTCTGAAATTTGTTTTATCAGCCTGTCTCTTCCACATAGCCTAAAAGAGGCCTAACTCTGCGGGTTTTTTCCCCGCTAGTATTTTTTCCATATTGTGCACTTGAATGGGGTCATTGGCAAGTTTGTGAAGCCCATGCTATAGGTTTTTACTCCTGGATATTTTTATTATTTTAGTACCTTAAAACTGAGATGTTTATTTTACTATGCACCCTACACAACTGCATTGTAACAAAGAAAAAGCAGGGACTGCCAGCCTTGATACCGGAGGATACCCTAGGGAAATTTTAGAACTATATATTTAATTATAATCATTTAAGGGAAAGATTATTGACCTTATTTTGAAAACGTAGGAAAAGTAAGGGCATTTTGTGGCACCTTTTAAATTTATTATTTCTTCTTCTACAAGAAAGTTCATATCTGGCTGATTCATTATCTGGAGAAGGGAATTGTTCATATAGTTATTCAGAATTCCTGAATTCTTGGGCCTTTGAGATGTGCCTTTTGAGTTTTTATTGTTGGTGGATGGAGAGCCTGATATTTTAATTAGATTAGTGACCCATGAGAGTGTTTTCAGCTGATACTACATCTGATGTCATTTCTTCTTAAAATTTCATAATGCCCTGTGTCACTGGCTATTCCCATAGTAAATGTTAAAATAAAGAGCTCCATGACCATACCTATCAGACAATTCTGCTTTTCGTCTTATGAAGGAATTCTCATTAGAATGCTGCTACCCAAGTGAATTTATATTAGAATACAGCTTAAGGAGAGGGGCATGAAACTTAGTTTCCAGTCTCCAGGAAGCATGTAGGAGAAAGTGATTATTGTTCTATCTAAGCAAATATAGATAGATTCTTTGACTTTGGTTTTACAGATTCAGTAGAAAAGCTCATATAAAAATGGAGTCTTCATTTGGATTTTTAAAAGTGCAACCTACTTATTCAGCTAATTGTGAAATTGGGTACCTGAATGAGTTTGATAAATAAGCATAAAAATATTAGAGCCTCAGCAATGAATGCTACTGTTTCACCTCCATGAGCCCTGCTATTCTGTTTCCAAATGCATAAAACCATGGTCTCTTCCTGGATAGCATATCAGGGGATACTTATCAAAACATTGCATATCTCCTCTTTCCTTTTTGTTAACTTCTTAATCTCAGGAAGATCATGGCTGATACCATTTTTCACCTGTGTTGCCCAATCCATATGCCCATCCCACATAACCCAAGGCTCTCAATAAACATGTGTTGAATGAATGGACAAATGAATGGTTGAAGTCTCTTCCAGCCCTGCTACCACCTCCGAATTTGGATTTATAAGTGTGCATTTCAGGGTTGTTTGTGTCAGTTTTTCTGTATAAAGCAGAATTGCCTGTTATCAGTCATACTTTTCGTGTGAACTTAACACATTTTCCCCTTAGGTATTCTAAAGAGTGGAATATCAAAATTCTAATGCCAAAATGTGACTCATTGTATTCTTTTTAAAAAACTTGCTATAAATTTCATTTGCTCTAAGTTCTCAGGGTAGCCAGTTTTATCATAAGCATTATTTTAATTCATACATATAATTAATCTTGTAAGTTGGCTTTGATCTCTTAAGAGGGTAACATTATCAGCCATGATGCTTCTCTTTTATGTTCAGTAAGTTGCTTATTAGCCTTCTAGTGCAGTGTGGTGTAAATACTTGGTAGGCATGTAATACACTTCGCGTGATGTGCTATGTTTTAAGGCCACATTTTGCTGGAATTAGGTAGAATGGAATGGCTATAGTTAATAATTCAAATTTAGAAATTATACATACTTATTTTTATAATCCACAACTCAGGTATAAGTACAGTTTTATTGTAAAACTTGCCCTTTCTTGTAGATCCACTTCTTCTGATTTACGTTCTCATTAGCAGAAATGCTTGGTGGAGGGAAAAAGACAGATTACTCAGAGCCCGGCAGGGGAAGAATGGGAACGAGCATCTATTCAACGTTTCCTGTGTGTTTACCTTGCTAGGCACAGGTGTCATCTCATCAGTGGTGCCCTCCTGGGGGTGGCTCCTCTTTGCACTCGAACACTGACAGAATTCAAAGGCTAAGCAATGTGCCCAAGGTCAGTTATATAGTAAGGAATAGAATGAGATTTGTCTCCAAGCAACCTACTGGGTGTGCAAGATAAACTGCTTGCTGTAGTTGATCACATTTTTGGGACCATGATTGTGGAAACTACGATTCCTACCTTTCTGTAACTTTCTCTCATTTTCAGACTTACTCAATTTGTAACTTGGACTTACCACTTTCTTCAGTTTTGATTGTTTTGGGTATTGATTCCCTTCATTACTTCATAACAGAAAGTTTCATTCATTTCTGCCTTGGTAATATGAATTTTTCTCAGGCAATTTCAGGACCCTAGGACCTTAATTAAATCCCAGGTTTCATAAAAATTAAAGAGGTAAATTACATGAGACAGCACTTTGTAAACCATAAAGCATGGTACAAATTATGAGCTCTTTTTTATTTTATTGACAAAATTGTATTCATAAAGACATGAAGTTTAAACTTAAATAATAGAGGCACGCATAACCATAGGTAACATTTTTTTAAAGTAAATTTCACGTTAGACTTCACGAATGAAACATCTGGTTGTACGTCACAGTCGTCTATCTAGCTCGAGCATGGAAATATAAAACTCACTATCACTATCTGCATCTAAGAAGACAATTACTTTGAAACTTAGAAACTTTAGCTGTATAAATGGAAGGTGATGTTAGGAATTTAAGAAGGTGATTATTCAAATTATGGGAAGCATTTAAAAGCAAAGTGTCTCTCCTGGAATGTAATGATGTACAATGCTAGTGTGTTGAGCTTTGTAATTTATTTTTGCCACATAATTGTATGATCTGGTATGCAGTAGGACCACCCTTTTCCCAGAGACTCACCCACCAATTAAGAGAGAAAATTGTTCTTGACACAACTCATTTCTGTCTTACCTTCAGGCTGTCTGGTTCAGGGAAATGGCCATACTTTATTTTATTGACCACAAACCAGTCCAACATTCTGCTGGCGAGTTTAAATGTGTTTTGATAGCTTTAGAGTGTGCCATGCCTCAGCTCTGGGAATCGGAATAAAGAAGGAATACTAAAATAAGAAAAAATAAGTACACAGATAAAACATCTCTCAAACTACTTACCCTCAAACAGACACTTTACTGCCATATTTGTCTAAAACAAGTGAGTTCAGAAAGGACTAAATGGTATCCTTTCTTTTGATTGGAATTGTTTTGAATCCCTACAGTTGAACTTCAGGAAGGCACAAGCATGAGAAAGTGAAATATAGACATATATTTCCAAGTACTTTCTTTTTTATCATGAAATAAGTCCATTAGAAACCACATAATTGTGATGGCAAAATAGATTATTTATAATATTGAAAGTGTTAGGTGCTTCTTTGGTGATGATATCCCTTTTTGGTCTTGAAATATTGTCTACTCTTATTCCTCATACTTGAAAGAGGATTGTCCTTTAGAAGAGAGAAATGAGTATGAAACCAAGAGCTAGTTTCATCTGGAAGGGTTTCGAGGTTGGGCTAATGTTTAGGGGTGCACTTTGGTAACACTCTCCAGTTACAGAGCAGCTCTCTCTTGATATTGAGGACTCAGTAAGGATGCAGGGACACCTTCTAAAAAGATCAGAGAAACACACTTTCCTTTGTACAAAATACGCTTTGACCCATAAACGGAAAATAGTTAGACAGAATGAAGAGCAGTGTGCAAATTTCCAGTAAAACTTGTTTAAGGTTTGGATTGAGGGGAAATGGCTTACAGTAGATAGGAGAGATTAAATTATTTTGTAAAAAACAAAACTAAAGTTATAATTTTGTCATTAAAATTTTTTTCTAAAATAGTAAACATGAGAAGGAGGTTACCAGAGAGTCTGAAAGGAAAATAAAGAAGGGTGATAAATCGAAGGAAGCACTAAAAAATCAGAAAAGGTTTAGTGGATAGAAACGAGATACCAAAATTCATATTTGCAACCTTCAGTTTGTTGGCTCTTCACTTGAGAATGGGTTAAGGGAAAAACTACTAAGAAAATAGCCATCCAGAAATATCTTTTGCCTCTTTAGGAGAGCAAGTTAGATGTATTATAATTTTTTAACATCTCTTCTTCAGGAAAGGAAGGGGAGGAGGGAGACAGATGATTTAAAGGGAGAGGGTTCTTTTTCTCTCTCTCTTGATTCATGTGAATAATAGAAAATCAGTCTTGTTCAAACTATTTTCGATATTCAAGATTCCTATGACTGTTAGCCATGATTCTTAACAAACAAACAAGTAGTATGATGTGGTGCCGTGGTTCTCAGTCAGAGGGATTATGCCCCTCCCCCAGGAGGCATTTGGCAATGCCCAGAGACACTTTTTGTTGTCTTGACTTGGGAGGCGCTGCTGGACACTAGTGGGTAGGTAGGTCAGAGATGCTGCCAAACATTAGGCACTGCACAGGACAGCCCCCACAGCAAAGAACTATCCGATTCATTGTCGATAGTGCCAAGGTTGAGAAACCCCAGC